>PVKU01003516.1:0-28517 GCA_004027475.1 Anoura caudifer | reverse complement strand
GAAAGCAATGAAGCTGCCCACACCTTAGCTTTCATCTAGTAAGATCTATGCTGGGCTTCTTACCTACAGGACTGTAAAATAACAAATATGTGTTGTTTTAGTCCACTAAGTTTATGGTGACTTGTTATGGCAGCAATAAGAAACTGCTAGTGTAAGGGAGAGGGGAGGTTTACATGCCAGCCCTAGTTAGTGGGACAGCCAGAGGTACTGAAGATGGTTCGAGT
Organism: Anoura caudifer; assembly: GCA_004027475.1. NCBI lineage: Eukaryota > Metazoa > Chordata > Mammalia > Chiroptera > Phyllostomidae > Anoura > Anoura caudifer. The sequence goes on along the minus strand of PVKU01003516.1, from coordinate 28,293 downwards.
GAGTGAGGGTTTAAGGTTCCCACAGAGCTATACAGTCTGTGGGTTAGGGGCTCAAATGCAGAGATCAGGAGAAATTTCTGAGTCAAATAGTGGGTGATCCCACCCAAACAACTACCCAATATAGTTCTTTCTTTTCCTTTTCTCTAATTCTTCTTCATTGGCTTGCTCTTCTCTAATTTCCCAACTTTTGTTTAAGAATTTTTTTAATCTTATAAGATCTTAGGGACCCAAAGATATATGACATTTTTCCTTAAAGAGCTGATAACCTTGTCAGTACAACATGTACTAACAATTCACACTGTATAGTAAAAAGAGGTGACAACATGTTTCTATTGCATTCCCACTTAACCCTCATGGCATCATTCTATGTAGGACACTAATTGTACTGTGGTCTGTCAGTGAGGGTGTGCATGTGTGTGCATGTGGAAAAACTCACTCCAAATGGTGCAGAACGTACAATATTTTGAGAAAATAATTATGCTCCACTAAGTTTTAACTAGCTTAGTCTGCACAGTGTAGACATAGCCACACACAGGGAATATTTTACCCTCAGAGATACTCAAAATCAAAATATTTTTAAATGAGATTCAAAATGCATGGAAGAGAATTATTAGCATAAGCACTAACTAATCTAAATCAGAAATAAACTAACCTGTGATCTATTAATACTCGAAATTGTTTTTGTGAGTAAAGCCCCAACAATTAGTTCACCAGAATCCCAGGAAGAGATAGGAACGGCATTCATAGTGAACCTACCCCACATCAGATGCTGTAGGGAGGGCCTTACTGCTTTGTCTCACCTACTCTACTGCAGCTCAGCCCTGCAGTCACTCACCCCCAGGTAATACCTTTGTCACTGAGGAATTCGAAACTCAGAAAAATAAGTGTGCTGACCCAGTAACAGAGAAGCAGTCAGGGAGAAGCAACAATGAAGCTGTAAGGTTGTTATCAGTGGGACAAACTGGGTGGTGAAACCAGTCAGTCATATAGAGATATGTCATAAACTATACCAGTTTCCTATTGCTGCTGAAACAAATTACCAAAAACTTAGTGACTTAAAATAACACAGGTTTATCATTATATAGTTCTACAGGCATGAAGCCAAAATCTGTTACACTGGGCTAAAAAAAAGTTACAGTGTTGGCTGGGCTGGCTCTCTCTGGAGGCTCTAAGAGAATATATGCTTCCCCACCTTTTCCAGCTTCTAGAGGATACCTGCTTTCCTTGGCCCATGGACTCTCCCTCCATCTTCAAGGCCAGATAGCATCTTCCAATCACTTCCTCTGACTGACTTTCCTACCCATCTCTCACAAGAACCCTTGTGATTACATTGGCCCACTCAGATAATCCTGGAAAACCTCCCTGTCTCGAAACTTAATCACACCTGCTAATCCCTTTTGTCACCTGAGGTAACATACACACAAGTTCTGGGAGTTATCCTTGGGGCACCTTACTCAGCCTACCGCATACACATGTAGATTAGGGTTGAGTGAAGAACAAGAAAGTACTGCAATGGGTCAAAACTGGGCAAAAGACCTTAGCATATCTAACAGTGGGTATGACTGCTTCCAAAATACAGTCTGTGATGCAATTATGTATAGCTATTAGAAGTAAATGAACCCTCTACATAGATGTCAGTGGATGAAGGCTGGTGAAGCAATAAATCTATGCTGACTTTTAAAAGGAAATAAACTTGAGCTGTCACTCTAAGAAGGACAAATTCAGAGGCAAAACATATTGAAAGCAAGCTGGGTCAAGGTTAATGGACTATGCAAAGTCTCTCTCCAGAGCTTAGGCAATAGCAATGCATTCAAAGGCCTAGACACAATTCTCCCAACCACTGGTATTTTTGTCATTGCTCATTAACTGGTTTCAAGTTTCTCTTACACCACTGTAGAAGATTTTGCTACCAAATGATTACTTTAAAAGCTCCAAGCAGCCCCTGAGGGAAGAACCCTAGAGCTAGCTATCTCAGCACTATAAGGTAAAATAATCGCAAGAAGGAAGAACCTGAAATGGCTCATAAAGCTTTGAGTTTTCTGAATTCTCAAGGCCATACCATTTATAAGGTCTAAATTGCAAGCTACTACTATAAAATGTAAGTGTGATAAAGAAACACTGTTAGCACAGCTGAGACAGAAGTTGGGTTCAGTGCCCAGGAGTGTGGCCTGAGGAAAACATCTCTTCCCATCTCACAGTCCATTACCACAGGTACCTATCTTGTCGCCTTTGGTCTTGTCCCACTATATTTATGTGACTCAATGCCCAGATTATTTTTCTGAAACACACATCCGGTCACCTTTCTTTCCATTCTAACCTTTGATAATTCTGTCTGTAGAATGAAATGTGAACTCTTCAGTGTAGCACATAAAGTCCTAAAAGTGAAGGTACCTTCCTTTGTAATTTTATCTCCTACTCCTCCCTTCCTTATGTTAAAACAAACACTTTTGTCAAAATAGATGTTTCAATGTTTTTAATACCTATCTCATTTTTATCTCTGTCTTTGCATATGCTATTCCTTTGGCTTGAAAAAAGATCTACTTATTCATTTGCTCTCCAATTTAAATGCCAAGGGCTCAGCAAAGCTTTCTTGAAACTAGCTCAGCAAAATTTTGAATTCTATGTTCTGCTCCCATTGCTAACAGAGCGGCATTGAGAAACTCTTACATGCCAAACCTGAACCCAAACTAATCCAGTATCATTTTCCAAAGCTCCCATCTGGTCGGGTCACAGCAGAACTCCTACCCTGGGAATGTTTTTTTGAGCACATGCTCCCTTCCCCTCAGAATCAACTAGGAATTCTTAAGACACATGGCAGGCTTTCAGAATCAGAATCTATGAGATTTGGGTTGAGAGGGCTTGGAGGTTTTTAATAAGTATCACAGGTAAATCTAATGCAGAACAGGGAATGAAAATCCTCAACCAGGCTGATGCCACAACAGCTAATGCCAGAACAGCTACCACTAATAACTGGGAGTGTGGAATCAAAACCAGGGATGAACAGGTAGCCAGGGCCACAACTATGTAGCCTGAGGCTCTGGACAGCAGAGGACCACAGTCAGAATGTCAAGGCTGGAGTTCTTCTGGACCAATGAAACATCAGAATTGCAGGAAGAGAGTAGGACTCAGTAAGGAATTGGGTGCACTGGGGCCGTCCTAGGCACACTGGGTACCAAACTCAGGGAAATATGACTTATTCTAGAACTCACTGAATGGAGACTTCTCCAAAAAGCAACATTGCATCACCTTGAAACTTGCTTGAAAAGCATTCTGGGTGTCATCCCAGACTTAGTGAGTCAGAAAATGAATTTTAGTCAAATCTTCAGGTGATTTAAAAGCCACATCGGACTCCCGGCCAAGATGGAGGTATAGGTGGACATACTGTGCCTCCTCTCACAACCAAAATTAAGGACAACAAAGATTTAGAAACAAGAAAACAACCAGAACTGATAGAAAATTGAACTGTATGGAAGTCCAACAACCATTCGTCCAGATGGATAAGAGGGGCAGAGTCGCGGCAGGGAGAAGTGGAGGTATGGACTAGGCTCACAGGCAGCAGCAGCTGGCAAATTCCAGGTGCACAGGCAGCGGCTAGTGGACCCCGTGCACAGGGTGGCAACTGTGCAGACCCAGTGAGGCCACACAAGGCAGCTGGCTGACCAGGTGGTCCCACATTCACATGCACATAATCCAGGCGAAAGAGAAGTGGTAGAAGGGACTGGAATCCGGGAGAGAGCAGAGCAAGTGCCATTGTTCCCTCTCAGACCCCACCCCCACATACAGTGTCACTACCCAGCAACTGGGCTGCCCTGCCCTGGGGAACACCTAAGGCTCCATCCCTCACTATGTAACAGCTGTGACTAGACCAAAAACAAAAAACAAAAACAAAACAACAAAAAAAAAAAACCCACAAAAATGGCTCAAACCAGAGAACAAATCAAAGCCCCAGAGCCAATTCATCTAAGCGATGAAGAGATAGCCAATCTATCAGATTCGCAATTCAAAGCCCTAGTGATCAGGATGCTCACAGAAGTGGTTGATTTTGCTCACAAATTAGATGAAAAAATGAAGGCTACAATAAGTGAAATAAAGGAAAACGCTCAGGGAACCAATGGAGATGGGAGGAAAACTGGGACTCAAATCAATGGAGTGGACCAGAAGGAAGAAGGAAACAACTAAACACAAAACAAGGAAGAAACAAGAATTCAAAAAAATGAGGAGAGGCTTAGGAACCTCCAGGACATCTTGAAACGTCCCAACATCCGAATTATAGGGGTAGCAGAAGGGGAAGAGGAAGAGCAACAAGTGGAAAGCTTATTTGAACAAATAATAAAGGAGAACTTCCCCAATCTGGCAAAGGAAATAGACTTCTAGGAAGTCCAGGAAGCTCAGAGAGTCCCAAAGAAGGTGGACCCAAGGAGGAACACACCAAGGCACATCATAATTACGTTAGCCAAGATTAAAATGAAGGAGAGAATTCTAGAAGCAGCAAGGGATAAGGGGACAGTCACCTACAAAGGAGTTCCCATCAGACTGTCAGCTGATTTCTCAAAAGAGAACTTGCAGGCAAGAAGGGGCTGGAAAGAAGTATCTGAATTCTTGAAAGGCAAGGACCTATATCCAAGACTGCTCTATCCAGCAAAGCTTTCATTTAGAATGGAAGGGAAAATAAAGTGCTTCTCAGATAAGGTCAAGTTAAAGGAGTTCATCATCACCAAGCCCTTATTATGTGAAATGTTAAAGGGACTTATCTAAGAAAAAGAAGATAAAAAATATGAACAGTAAAAAGACGGCAAACTCACAGGTATTAACAATCACACCTAAAACAAAAGCAAATAAGCAAACAATAGAACAGGAAGAGAACCACAGAAATGGAGATCACATGAAGGGTTAGCAACAGGGGAGTGGGAGGAGGAGAGATGGGGAAAAGGTACAGAGAATAAATAGCATAGACAGTAGGTAGAAAATAGACAGGGGGAGGGCAAGAATAATGTGGGAAATGTAGAAGCTAAAGAACTATGACACATGGACATGAACGAAAGGGGGGAATGTGGGTGGGAGGGGGTGCGCAGGGTGGAGGGAAATGATGAGGAAAAATGGGACAACTATAATAGCATAATCAATAAAATATATTAAAAATAAAAATAAAAAAATAAAAGCCACATCAAAGGTTGCAAAGCGACCAAGCCTGGTTCCAGGTGATGCCAACTCTGCATCAACTCTGTAGACCATCCTATGAGAATCAAGAGTGTTAACCTGCAACTGAGCAGGTAGAAGAAATTAATGAAATACCACTGGGAGCAGTTTGAAGGCAAGAATCTCAATCAATCACCTTATTTCAGCATTTGGCACAGGGCCATGAGAACTGACTATGTAGTCTATGGTTGAGACTTCAGGACTTGGAGCAGGTTCAATTCCAACTCTTACCACTCACCAGCTGCATTTAACTTCTTTGTGGTTCAGTCTCTTGTCTGCAATATGGAGATAACTGCCTCATAAGAATGAGGGAGAGATAGCATGTTATTTCTGATAACATTAGAAGTACTCAATAGCTGATTAAAAATTAATTGATGGAAAACCAATTATTGATTGATTGGTTGACATATTGATTGATTTTTAGTGAGGAAAAGCATGCCAAAATTTTAGTGGTATAAATGCTTTCAATCTGACTCATAAGCTAAAGAGAAGATGCCTTAGTGAAAATTTAGCTACTGGCAGACTTTCTAAGCTTAAGATTTCTTAGACTATTAATTAATATGTAAGTGTCCAAAGCAAGATGATTGCTACGCTTTTTGTAGTGGTGACACTGAACTCATGTTTATGAGCTCTCAAAGATCTCTTATTCTCCCCCAAATACCTAAGAAGGACATTTTTCATGACTTATTTTTATTAAATTTAAATTTATTTACCTGACAATATTGCAACATTTCGCATTTAGAGTGTTGCAAATCAGGACTGGAATCTGTCATGATAAACAATACAGATTCAAGAAACACATTTAGTTTTACACTGATCTTTGAAATAGCTCCCTTAATTTTTGTCACGTGCTTTTAAATTTTCGAAAAACTTTCACTCTTCCTATCTCCTTTATACCCATAACAACTCTACAGTTGTTTATTCTAAGCCTAGAAATGTTCATTATTCCTGTCTGACAGGGAAGGAAATGGAAAGTGATTTTAAGTGCTGAGGGTCACAGAGTTGCTTTGTGGCAGAAGTGGGACTAGAACTCCAGTTTCCTCGTTCACAGCAGTTCCTCTAGCTGCCAGCGGCATTGCCGCCAACATCTGACTGCCATGTTTTATCACGGACCCACCCCAACTCAGAGCCACGTTACCTGCTGGCCGCTCAATATCATAATCCCGCCCCCTCATCAAGGGTTTTTTCCCAAAAAAAGCGTGTCCTAAGTATCACAAAGGCAATAGCTTCTGAAACATATAAAATATTTTTTTGTTTTGTTTTGTTTAAGTAAGTTTTCAGTTGTAGAAGTTAGAAGTCAAATCTGGAAGTGTGACTTCATCTTTTCAATTTAGAATATTTCAAATTATGGTGGAATGTAATTTTTTTTCTCAAATTTGACTAGTTTATTCCTTCACTAAACACTAGATTTGCCTATTGATTTCTCAACTCAACTTTCTTTAAAAAAAAAGTTCTAAGCTACAAAAGATAGTTTTTGTAAAGGGTTACTGCACATTCCAATTTTGGATACAATTTTTTTATTAAGGACTCTAACACTTGGGTTGTGGAAATGAACACAAATCTTAGATTGACAAATAATAAAGCAACAATACTTTATTAATAAAAATTAATATTTAAGTCTTCAAAAATACAGTTATCAAACAGCATGTTCTTTTTTTAAGTTATTGTAGTTAAAAATGTCAGTCCAGTCCTTAAACTTTATAATTAATACTGTGAAATGTTTTCCAAAGTTAGTGTACGTTTTTAAAGCATCACTAATGGTTCTGAGTAGTCTATAAGCTTATTTAATTTATGACAGAACAATGTTAGTGTCATTAAAGAAAAACTGACAACTCTAAACTGACAAGTGTAAGAAATCCCAAAGTTTCACTGACAGTTCAGATCTACTTCCTTTCATGCCCAGATTCACTTAATATCTCATTTGATTTTCAAACCTTCCCTCAGAAGCAATTGGAACAAAACCATGAGCAAGCTCAATCTCCATTTGGGCATGTAACCCTTTTACAAACACAATTACAGCCAAACACTATTGTAACCTGATTTGCATTTGCACTAACTAAGTTACAAAGCACATTGAGAATGCCTGCTACGCATACTACAGACATATTAGGAGAATATATTTCAGGGCTTCTGTGAACACTAATTAAAAAGATTTTATCTTTCCCCTCAGGTCCACTGAAATTGTTCAAATGCATTGCCAGCTACAACTTTGTTCAAAAACAGTTTTCAAACATATGATCAGAGCTAGGCAACTATTTCAGGTGGCATGATTCTGTTTCCACCATGGACAAGGCCTGAGAGACAAAGTTTCCGTCTAAACTTTGAGCTTCCTTTTCTTTATTTTGTGTTGCAACCTTGGCATTATCCAACTGTGGACTTTTATCTGTGAATATCTAAATCCTGTCTTGTGGAAAACTAATTACTGAACCACTGAGAGCTTCATAATGTCCTGCATTTAAGTCCTGAGCATCATACATAATGCATAGGCAGCAGTCTCTGCACTCTGATTACAGAACACTGTCATTAAGTGAGCAAATTAAAGATGTGAATAATTCACTGGCTGAGCTTATTGTCAGTGCTGCATTGTGAAATTAGAATTTCTAATAAGTACTGCAATTTTTTTAACCCAATTAACACAGAGAACATCTTGAGACTGATTAGTACAATAAAAATTATTACCTTATTCTTTTGCTTCACAACAGCCAAATTAAATACTGTACTTAATTATGCAGCATTCATTCTTTCTCTGCTAAAAAAAAACTATCATTTTAATAAGAGTTCTGATATTTGTATGTGAGCTAAAAATACAGCACATGCATCTGTACCTGTTTTTTGCAAAGTTTTTTTTAAGAGTCTAAACAGCAGTTATTATCACCAGTGGTAGATTATGATGACACTAGTCTATTCTTAAACCAAATATTTTTACTAAAAAATAAACAGCACACTGAATTCACAGAGTAACTAACCTCCTCAAATTGAGTTAAAGTATATTATACCTCTGCTTTTTCTTAGCTCTTTAGAAGATTAACAGAGATTTGCCCCCACTATATTGTTTGTGATTAAGGTTGAAATATATATTTAAGAAAATTAATCAATTAGGAAAAATCCAAGTATCTGTAACAGTAGGTCTTACCTCAGATGTTCATTTAGCACACAGTGATCTGTCTCACTCCTGCCAGGCAAGTGGGAAAGTCCAGTTTATGCTCGGCATGATGATCCTACGCAGAGAGTGTCTGCTGCCATGTTAAATAAAGAAAATGATCATTTAAACCAGGGCTTTTGTCTCCCAATATTTCCTCCTGCTGCCCCTTTCGCATCAAAGCCCAGAGAGGCAGGCACATCTGGCGGCAGTCGCTGCCCCTGACCGCAGCTGCCTCTGGAGAGCTCCCCTCTTCCTTTCCAGCTCCTCTGCCTCCCCTTCCTGGGCAACTTCAGCCCCCTAAAATGGGGGGAAAAACGATGACATTGCAGGCAGAATATGAGATTGTTTGTTCAGCTTCTGTAGCCACCTCCTTCCTGTCTAGATATTTTACAGAAAGGGAATGAGAATGGGGAAACAGCGAAGGTGCTCTGAAAATCAGTCAGACACAATGCAATAGGGAGATGGAGAGGAGGGAAAGGAGAAAGAGAGCGAGAGTGTGTGTGTAAGGGGGGTGGGTGGCTGTCAGTGCAGATAAATCTGCATATGGAAATTAAGGTTATCCTGGGTACAGTTTTATTTAACTATGATCTACTGTTTTTTTAATTAGACCAGAAATTTAGCAGAGGACGGGGAAGAAAGAAAGTGAGTCTTGAAACCAGAGAGAGCAACTTCTAATTCAATACACTTGAAATTTCATAGCAACTGCAAATAGCAGATCCAGAAGTTGTAGGAAAAAGAAAAGGAACCCAAAAACCCAAGAAAAGAAACAGGGTGTTTTTTGTTGTTGTTGTTGTCATTTTTCCCTTGTGTTATTTAATAAACAAGAAGAAAGACCTCTCCTCCCAAAGAAATTGGGATAAGTATGTGAAGGATTTGAAAGGAAGGAAAAGAAGAAAATATATATACCTTTCATCATCTGTGTAAAATTTGTCTTTAAATAATAGAAGAATCACACTGACAAAAGAATTGTCAAAAGTAGATAACTGGCATTATATATGGAAACCAGTAACAGTACATTCTGCATTTTAATATCAGGGACATAGAATGTTGTTTCTTTCCTTAGAGAACACCTTTTGCAGCTCTCACATATAGCAAAATGCTACTGGCTATAATTATTTTGAGGATGTCACTGACCCCAGCCAACTACTCTTTTGGGGGGTGCTAAGAGTTAAATAGTAAGGTAGAGTGACCAAAAGCGACCGGAGGTTGGCTGGAAAGCCCTCCACTAGAGGTGCTCACAGAATAGCAATTTGTCCAGAAGGAAGCAGGAGTTATTCTTTGAATGTAATCTGTGATGGGGAACTTCATGGACTAGATAATTTATTCATTTATCAAAGAGTTAATAACACCTATAATGCAGCAAGCTTGGGACTAGAAAGGAGACATAAGAAACCCACTGCATGGTTCCTACTCTCAAGAACCCAGAATTCAATGAGAAAACTTACTTTAAAATGAAATGGTATTGCATTTTAATAAACAAAAGAGTGGTTGAGACAGCCTTGATTTGAGGAGTGTGAGCAGATGTGAGTTCCCTTAAAGCTAAACCTCTCCATCCACATGGCTGACTGGATCCTTCAAGACCAGCTCAGGTACTCTAAACGAGTTACTTTGTCCTGTTGAACTTTAGATTCTTCACTTGTGAAATATCTGCTTTTTAAGTTTGGGATTATATGGAATAACAAAAGTAAAAAACAACAACAACAAAAAAAACCTTTTTCCTGGCTCCTGATAATTACTCAAAAAAATAGCAAACTAATTCTCAGTTCAAATAGTACCCCCTTGTGTGAATTTTTCCCCAATCTGAACAGGCTCAGGGACTCCTTCTGCAGTATCCCATTCCTTTCCATTATGTTATATCATTGTAATTTTCAGCAGTTCTATCTCTATATAAGCGGTTTTCAACCAGGGGCCATTTTGCCCTTAGGGGACAGTTTACAATACCTGGAGATACTACTGATTGTCAGGACTAGAGTAAGGAGGGTTGTTGTTGGCATCTGATAGGCAGAGACCAGGGATGCTGCTAAGCAATAGACAACATACAGGACAGCTCCTCACAACAATGAATTACTAGGACTAATATGACAATGGTGTAACAATGAGTACAACTAGTACCCAGATCTTGGTTTCTAGGAAAAGAAACCAAGGATCTTTGCACCAAAGGCTGATTCTAAATCTGGGGCAGGAACTACAGGTGAGCCTGAAGCATCTTGTAAGTGCTAGAAAGTAGGAATTGCACAAACAGCAACAAAAAACAATGATGTGGGTATGTCAAAGGGACACAGGAACCATCTGAAAGAGCTCCCAGTGGTTAAAGTTGAAACTATTTGAACAACAAATACACAAATGAGTATTGAGTTATGTGATATTGTGATTTTTAAGATGTTAAGATGAAGATGTTTTTAAGATCTTCATCCACAGTTCCTGGCTTGCAGCTCACAAAACCCTTGGAATTTCCTGTGTGAAGAGTGAGGAAGTTGTCTTTTGTTATGTTAATAAGGTGACTTTTGGGCCACACCTAACTTTGGGGCCCATTGCCAATGGACTAACCCATATGATTAGAATGTTGTAACTTTCATTCTCAACCAACCCAGACCTGTGAGGAGGGAACAGGGTCTGGAGGTTGAGTGTAATTGCTAATGACCAGTGACTTACTCAACCATGACTATATAATGAAGCATCCATAAAAACCTAGGAGGACAGTGTGTTGGTCCTTTTTCAGAGAGCTTCCACATTGGGGAACCAAAATGCTTCTGTGTGCCACCACTCTGGGCCCCAAGCTCCAGGACGACAGAAGCTCCTTTAATTGAGACTTCAGCCCATGTATCTCTTCATCTGGCTGTTGATTAGTATCCTGCAATGTCCTTTTATAATAAACTGATGATCTAGAGAGTAAAACATTTCTCTAACCTTCTAGCAAATTAATCAAACCCAAGAAGAAGGTCTTAGGAACCTCCAATCCATAGCTCGTTGGTCAGAAGAGCCTAGCCTTGCAATTGGCATCAGAAGTGTGTGTGTGTGTGTGTGTGTGTGTGTGTGTGTGTGTGTGTTGAGGAGAGGGCAATCTTATAGGACTGACCCGAAACTTGTGTCATATGATGCTGTCTTTGAGTAAATACTGTCAGAATTGAGTTGCATTCTTGGACAAACACACACACGAAAATGAATCTCAGAAGACCATTGGATTATAATGGAAAGTATGATATAAATATTCATGAGCCCATACTGCTATAAATAAATACGAAAAATAAATAAGTGTAGAAAAAGAGATAAATTTTCCTTGCATAAGAATTCCAAATAATTTATGTAGATAATCTTCCCTCAAGGAGATGGAGCATAACTCCCCACTCCTTAAGTAGCTATTATGAAAGCTACTCATAGTAACTTTCATGGGGAGGGGGCAGAACTCAAAGAAAAACTTTACATTGTATATACCTGACCTGACAAATACTGCCTCAGCCAGGTGATCAAGATTAACATCAACAATAAGTCATGTTGATCATGCCCATGCCCAGTCTAATTATGAAAAAAATCAGACAAATTCTCATATTGTCAAGACCACCAAAACCAGAAAAGTCTGAGAAACTCACACAGCCAAGAGTAGCCTAAGAAGATATGGACACTAATATAATGTTGTATCCTGGATGAGATTCTTGAACAGAAAAGGGTCATTAGGTAAAAAATAGGAAAATCTGAATGGAGTATGAACTTCAATTAACAATGTATTAATTGATGCATTTATTAATTGTAACAAATGTACTATCTTAATATAAGATAACAATAACAAGGGAAACTGTGTAAAGCATTGGGATCTCTGTATTATCTTTGCAACGTTTTTATATATCTAAAACTCAGAAATAAAATTTATTTAATAAAAAAGTCAATAATGCTGAAGTTAAGAAACCCTGCCCTATGCTAGACTATAACCTTCTTAGAGGCAGAGCCTTTGTGGTTTGGTTGTATATGTTTATAGGCTCACTGTGATGACTCATCCTCAAAGATGACATGCAAGGAACTGTGCCTCTCAGAAGGTATATACTTGTGTGTTCTCCTCCACTAAAATCTGGAGTGACCCTATGACTTAATTTTGACCAATAGAGTATAGCAGAAGTGATACTGTGTGACTTCTGAAGCAAGATCATAAGCCTTGTACAATAGTTCCCACCTGCGTGTCTTACAATGCTTGTTTTGCAAGAAGCCAGCCATTATATAAGAAGTCTGAATTTACTGAGATCTCTCAGGTATTGAAAAGGCTGAGCTGCCAAATGGCAAAACCTATGTGTGGGGGGGAGAGAGAGAGAGAGAGAGAGAGAGAGATGTCTAGCCAGGTCCAAGCTGTTCCATCTTCCCCGGTTAAGTTAGCCATATGTGAGTGAAAAAAAAAAACCACATTTGACATCCAGCACACTTGAGCTTATACATGACTATAGCCCCAGACTACATTTACCTGCAATAATATGAGAGAAAACAAGCAAGACTACTTAAATGAACCCAGTTTACCCGCAAAATCATAGTAAGCCATAATAAATCATTGGTTGAGACACTAGATTTCAGAGTGTCTTGTTATGGAACAATAGATCAGTGCCTTTTACTTAGTAGGCACTTTAGAAAACTGATAATGGAGTTTCTGTATCATAGAAAAAATAATGGTGAGACTTCTTATAACAATTTAGATCACTTCCATTAAAAATTCTATTGTTTGGTAAATTCAATAATAATGGATTTTGCAATCAGGTTTAATAAAGGTTAAAAAAAAAGGAAATGTAATGCCAAGAGCTGGGGTAGAGAGAAGAGTAAAGATAGAAACAGATTAGCTATGCTTTATTTTGGATATGTATTTTAAAATGCATATTTTTTACTTTAATATGTTCACAACAATATTACTGTAATAAAATTGCAGTTTTCAGATGTATTGAGTGCAAGCCAGCTTTACATGTAGTATTAGCCTTCACATGTGTTAGCCTCACAAAATTGTATGAGGTGAATACTATTGGGTTGGTCAAAAAGTTTGTTTTCCATAAAATGGCTCTACTAGCACTTGGTTGTCTTTAACTTCATTTAAAACAATTTTGTTAGAATGTATTGTGACAGCTGTCATATCAGCATGCATTTAAAAAAACTTATCAGTAGGTGCCTCATTAATGCCATAGGCAATGCATCAGTCTCATAAAAAAAATTGCTGGATTTTTGTGTAACCTTTTTAATATTGAAGATGGAAGAAAGTAAGTGACATTTTTGGCATATTATGCTTTCTTATTTAAAAAAGGTAAAATGCAACTGAGATGCAAAAAAAGACTTGTGCAATGTATGAGAAGTTTCTGTGACTGATTGAATGTGTCAAAAGTGGTTTGCAGTTTCATGCTGGAGATTTCTCGCTGGATGATGCTCCACAGTTGGGTAGACCAGTGGGAGTTGATAGTGATCAAATTGAGAGAGTAATTGAGAAAAATCAACCTTATACCATGCAGGAGATAGCTGACATAGTCAAAATATCCAAATAAATAGTTATTGGTGAAAATGAAAAACACATCTTCATTTCTCAGAAAGAAAGCACATGAAATTTTTGGCTAACCTAATACTTTAACCACGATTGTACAGATGAGGAAATTGTGTCTCAGAGGGTTCAGTTACTTGTCCAAGGTCATCCAACTAGTCTATGGGCCCAGGAATTGTACCTCGGCAGTCAGAGTCCAGAGCCCATTCTTTAAGCAGAGCCTAGTAGAGAAGATAACCATAAATAAAATAATCATATAAATTAATGTGTATAAATAAAAACTGCTATAATTTCTATAAAGCAAAGTAGAGGATGCTATGATCATAAAACAGATACCTGGTAAATTTCCTAAAAGAAAGAGAGAGTTCTTTTGACCCCAAAAATATGTAGAGTACATTCAGGGCTGTTGCAATACACATCATGATTAACTCCCAAAACCCTAAAACAGTATAAAAATAAAATAAAAAAAAAAATACAAAGTCTCAAAAGGAGAACAGACTGAGTGTTGAGCACATAAAGATGTTATATTATAAAGCTGTGCACCTGAAATTTATATAATGTTATTAACCAATGTTACCCCAATAAATTCAATAGTAAAAATATTTTAATTAAAAAACGATAACCTGACCTAGTCTGAGAATTTGGGAAGGCTGTCAAAAGGTTGAAGTTTAGGGGTATCACCTGGGTTAGTAGGACCACAGGCTGTGTGCACAACTGATCCATGAACCAGAAAAAGGCAGAGATGAAAACAGGTGTATATGACTGGCTGCTGCTCAAGTGTTTTTCTGAAAACTCTGGTTTGTAAGGCCCCCAGAGATGACTTCTCTGAAAGTCTTCAGTTTGGTAAGGATGGAGTGTTACACTCTAAAGGAATGAATGGGGAAGCCCTGCAAGAGGAAAAAACCTAACAGTTAATTATGCTCTCATTTATTTAAAAAATCCTCAGAAGTTGTCCAAACTTGTGATGCCCATTTCCCCTCCTCACATCCCCTCTGCATCTGCTCCACAGAGCTTCTGTCATCATTCTTCTGCAAATGCTTTCTCAGTCAGCAATGACCTTCATGTTGCCAAATCTATTGGCCAATTTTCAGCATTCATTCTTTCAAGCTATCAGCAGTGTTTGAGAGAGCTGACTGTCCTTCCTCCCTAAAACTTTTTCTGCATTTGGCTTCCCAAATACCACACTCTTCTGGTTTTTCTCCTACTCTACTGATTACTCTACTCCTCTGTGTTCTTTACTGGAGCCTCCTCTCATCCCTGAGCTCTAAATGCTAAAATGCTCCATGGATAGCCCATGAACTTATTCTCTTCCCTATCTATACTCTTCCCCTAAATGATCTCAGTATCATGGCTTCAAATACCATCAATATGCTTCAGTTCTTAAATGCATATTTCTACCTAGACCTGACTGAACTGAAAGACCTTTGAACCCAACTGCCTACCAAATGTATCTGTTTAGATAGATAGATGAACAAATTCTAGAACTAGGCTCCCCAGATTCAGGTCCTACCTTTGCCTTGTACTAGTTGGGCAAGATAACTTCTCTGTCTCAGTTTCCTCAAATGCAAAATGGGTACAATTTTATGAATCTATCTCAGAGTCGCTTAAATGAGTTAACCTATCAAAAACATGTCTCCCATAGCATCTGACATCTTCCAAGGAGCATTCAGTTAGCTACAGATAAGCACCCCCAAACAGAATTATTCTTTTTTGCAACTCCTCACCTCAGTTTATGGTATCTCCAGTCACCTAGTTGTTTAAGCCAAAATTTACTCAAGCAAAAAATGAAACTCTTCTCTCACACAACTGTCCAATCAGCCAATCCTGTCAGCATCACCTTCCTATACATCTCAGCTCCATCTCACCAGTTCTATTGCAGTCTCAGTTACTAGATATTCTCACCTGGAGTATTCCAAGAGCTTATTGTTGGTCTCCCCACTTCTAAACTTGCCCCATATAGTTTATTCTCCCCCTACAGATAGAGTGATTTGGTAAAGGGTGAGTTATTTACTCTTCTGCTCAAAACCCTCCAATGGTCTCTCACAGCACTCAGAGTAAAAGCCAGAGTCCATGTGGCCAAGAGGATCCAGCCCTCCCTGTCACACAGCTCTTCCTAGTCTCATCATCTACATCTACACTCTGTTCCTTTCTCACTTCTCATGGGGAAATCTTGCTTTTGCTCAAAGTTGCCAATATGCTCACCAGGAATCAAATTGGCTTGCTCCCTCACTTCAGTCAGATAGCAATTTAAGTGTCACTTTATCAGTGAGTTTTCTCTGATGCTTCCTATATAAGACAGAATACCTGCCCAGACATTCTCTAACCCCTGGCTCTAGATTTTTTTTATAGCACTGACCCATATATTGTATTTGTTATTGCCCACCCACCCTCCATGAGAACTTAAGCTCCACGTGGTACAGCCTCACAATATTCACTGCTCTATCTCCAGCACTTATAACAATACTTGCTATTTGACTGTTCAAAAAAATGTTTGTTGAACAAATGAATATATTTTTTTTCTGGGAAGATCATTAATTCCAGAATACTTGGGAAGCTGTTTTTTTTTTTTAAATCAGTTCACATGTTCCCACCCCTACCTAACCTTAATATAATAATTGTTCATGCTATGCCTCCCATTAAAGATAAGCTCTGACTGTGCTGTTAAAATACTAGATTATGCTATTTAGTAAAGAAAGACACTGAAATTAAATAATAGGCTGTTTCCTATGAAAACAAAAACTGTCCCCTTAATTGACCTCTGTAACCCCTTATCCAATGTAAAAATTATAGTTGATAGGTTCATCTATGGTCCAGTGCTGGCCAAAATAGAGTAAGCACACTAGAGCCCATCTTTCCCACCAAATGCAACTAAAAAATTCTGAACAAATACAAGCAAATATTGGAGGATTCTGAAACTTAAAAGATATCAGACAGATTAGAGAGAAAAGTCCAAATTTAAAGACCAGTAGGGTGATGATAAGATTCCTAGTTTTTCCTTTATTTCCCACCTTTGCCCTACATGTGGGCTGAATTGGGGAGACACATCATGGGTATGTGATGCGGACCCCAGCCCTTGGGGTCCATGTGTTGTGGCTGTGGTAAACAAATTCTCATGGACTAAAGAAGTCCTATGGAGAAAAAGGGACAGCATGGCTACTCCCTGAGTGAGAGAGACAGGGCCATGACCCTTGCCTGGACAAGTTTTTATTGCTTTTCTGGGAACATTACATTGAAGATGGTCCTCATTTACTATACACAGGTTCACTTTACCTGGTTACCTTTTACAGAAAACAAAGGAGAGGATGTTGCTAATTACATCAGAGAAGAAGGATATTTGCAAATGCAAAGGGAAAAGTGTTTGAACTAGTTACATTGGTCCTTGGAAGGTTTAGCATAGATTTTAGGCAGTTACTTTAAAGATGTGCAGTAAATGTTTACTGCCTCAATTCAGGGTGAGGGAGTTATAGCAAAAGCAAGCCCCCAAGCAGCCTAGAAACAATACAGGCCTGATTCTCCATAGGAGAACCTATCCATAGGCATGGGTCCTGTGTGCTGGACCTTGCTCCCCACTGGCCTTTCCAAGTGGGGGCTAGGCTACATTTCCCACACCACACAGAATGGTCCCCTATAGGCATGCACAGCAGAAGTTCAAGAAAACTCATCTTTCTTGCAAAAAGACCAGGAAAAGAGGCTCCTTCTCAGCCTTTCACCAAGTGCAGCCATTATCACAGAGCTGTATAGTTATGGCAGAGGCAGGGTGAGCACCTTAAACTTTGAGTAACCTGTACCTTGGAATAAAGAACTAGGAAAAGATGACTTTGCTGTGCAAAGAGTGTGGGGAGGGAAATTTCTGCTTACTTTTCTTTTCTTTTTTCAACTATTGCTTTTCCTGGAGAGGAGCCTTATAACATAGAACTATAGACAGTTCAAGAGGATCCCACCTGAGAGAACTCCACATTTCTGTCTGGAAGAACTAGGGAGAAAGGATCCCTAGGAGCCTTGAATGTAAAGCAATCCTGGTGAGGCTAGAGCTGGAAGACGTCACCTACTTCTGGGTATGAATCAACACAAGTCTCAGGCTTACCCCCAAACTGTGCATGTGTGAAACATACAAAGAAACAAAACAAAGGTTTTGAGAACACGTATATAAATTATTGCTCAAGCCCCAAAATAACCCCCTGAGTGGTATATGCAAAGGGCAGACTAAAAAAGCATAAAAAATGCTTGGAAAAGTGAAAAGATATTCACTTGCAAAAAGTGAAAAAAAAGTTATAGCTGGACCTAACTGGACAACTGCCTCCTAAAAATAAAAAGAAAAGTCATTATTTGAGGATTTTAACAGAATTGCAAAAATGAAAGGTAGAAGATAAAACCCCAAATTTCTGAACATGTGATGAATGAGCAACTTTGACCAAATTTTCAGGTAAAATATAATCAACATATATCAACCTGGGAATGACCAAATATTAAAATTGTCAGATAAGACATTTAAGCAGCTATTCTAACCATCCTACAAGGGATAAAAATGAACACTTTTGAAATGAATAGGAAGATATAACTTCTCTGCAGAAAAGTAGAAAATAGAAAAGAAACAAATAGTAATTTTAGAACCAAAAACTAAAACATCTGAAAAAGTTTGTTAGATGAGTGCAATAACAGAATGGAGATGATAGAGGGGGGTAAATCAGTAAATTTAAAAATCAATCAGTTGAAATTGTACAATCTAAAAAATACAGAGAAAAAAGATTCAGCAAAATGAACAGTCTCATGGACCTGTGGGACAATATCAAAAGACTAAATACTTAGGTGCAGTTGACCCTTGAACAATGCAAGGGTTAGGGATGTTAATACCCACACAATTGAAAATTTGTGTACAACTTTTGACTCCTAACTACAAATAGCCAACTGTTGACTGGAAGCCTTACCAATAACATAAAAAGTCAATTAACACAAATTTTGTATGTTATATGCATTTTGTGCTGAATTCTCACAATGAAGTAAGCTACAGAAAAAAATGTTATTAAGAAAAACACAAGAAAGAGAAAATACATTTACAGTATTTATTGAAAAAATCCACATATAAAAGTGCATCCTCACAGTTCAAATTTGTGTTGTTTGAGGGTCAACAATAATTGGATTTCCTGGAGAGGAGAAAGAGATTAGTGCAGAAATAAATATTTTTAAAAATAATGGCAGAGCCCTGACTGGTGTGGCTCAGTTGATTGAGCTTCATTCCACAAAGCAAAAGGTTGCAGGTTTGATTCCAGGTCAGGGCATATGCCTGGGTTGAGAGGTTTGGTACCCGACTGGGGCATGTGTGAGAAGAAACTGATTGATGTTTTCTTTCTCACATTTGATGTTTCTCTCCCTCTCTCTCTCCCTTTCTTCCTCTCCTTCTAAAAAATATAAACTCAATAAAATGTATTTTTAATTATTGTTCTGTTCCAGCTGTCCCAATTTTCCTCTTTGCTATCCCCTGCTCTGCCCACCCCCAAAGTCAATCCTCACCCTGTTGTCCATGTCCATTAGCCATTTATACCTGTTCGTTGATTAGACCCTTCCCCCCCCTTTCCCCCCTTATCCACCTCCCTCTCCCCTCTGCTCCCATCAGTCTGTTCTTTGTTTCCATGCCTCTGGTTCTATTTGGCTCGTTCGTTTGTTATGATCATTAGGTTCCTCTTAAAGGTGAGATAATATGGTATTTGTGTTTTACCACCTGGCTTTTTTCACTTAGCATAATGCTCTCCAGTTCCATCAAGCTGCCATGAAGGAGCTCCTTCTTTCTTTGTGCTGCATAGTATTCCCTTGTGTAAAGGTACCACAGTTTTTTGATCCACTCATTTACTGGTGGGCACTTAGGCTGTTTCCAGCACTTGGCTATTGTAAAGAACACTGCTATGAACACTGGGGTGCATAGATTCTTTTGAATTGGTGTTTCATGATTCTTTGGATATAAACCTGTTATTAAAAAATAATGGTGGGAACTGTCCCAAATTTTGTGGAAGACATAAATGTACAAAAATCAAGGTTAATGAACTTCAAACTGGCTAAGTTCAAAGGGAAGCTACAGTCTCATGCAATAAAACTTCTGGAAGCCAAAGAAAGAAAAAATTATTAAAAGCCACTGGAGAAAATTGGCTCATTATAGAGACGGGAACAATTATTTAAATGACTGCAGATTTCTTGTCAAAAAAAAACCACTAAAGCCAGAAGATAGTAGATCATCATACTTAAAATGCTGGGGGTGCGGGGGGGGGGAGAACTGTCAAACCAGAATAATGCATCTCTAAAAGTAACCTTTAAGAATGAAGACATTATCAAATGAAGGAAAACTAAGCATTTATTGCCAGAAAATTTACCCTGAAAGAAATGCTAAAGGAAGTTCTTCAGACTGCAGGTAAATGATTCCAGAAGGAAATTTGAAACTTCAGAAATAAGGAAGATTAATACAGATGACAAGTATCTGGGGAAAGTAACAGACAGTTCATCATACCTTAAGTTTTAAAAAGTGTTCATAGTTGTTTATATGGAAGCAATACAAGAATAATAAGTGATAATACAAGAATAAACTCTGTTTCATGTACTCACAACTGTAAACCTACTTTTGACCACCTCTGTACATGTGCTGGCTACAATAGGAGCAGTGCTTATAAATCATGAGGTGCACTTAAAATAGAGGCCACACATCATGGAAATACAAGATATAAGGATCCCGAGATCCTTACACCACCAACACCACCAGATCTAGTCATTCTGAGTTTTATGTCATTTGCAGCTTTGTCTGATGAGAACTATTATAAAAATTTATGTTAATATATCTGTAAGAGAGGTTTTAGCCAAGACTTCAAGGATGAAAAGGAATCAGACTTAGAAAAATAAAGAGAAAAATAATAAAACAGTTCAGGCATTAAGGCACAGCTTGTGCAAATATTTGAGGCAAGAAAGAATATAGGGTGTGAGAAAAACTGAAAGAAGACCAGTATGGTTGATACTTTGTGAAAGCAATGGAGTGGTACAAGACAAGATTTTGGACATAGGAAGGGGTGAAATCACAAATATGAGAGGTTTAGATTTCACTCTAAGTACAGTGGGAGGCCACTGAAAGATTTTAAGCAAGGAAGATATGATCCAATTTGTACCTCCCCTTGGCAGCTGCGAATGACTGCCCACTAGTATCTGGCTTCCAGTGGCCGCTGTCTATCCTTCTGTATTAATGTCACCTGAGCCCTCCAGGCAGTTTTCTTGGACAAGTGTCCTTTTAAGACACATCAGGTCTGGCTCCCTCCATTAGGATTCACATACCATTTATTGCCCCCAGTGGTTATAAAGCTAACTCCACAGCACTTTCTCCTTGCCCTGCCACCACAAGACACTCCAGCCAACCTTTTGCTTTTAAATTTGTAAGCATTAAAACAGTGTCCTGTGTGCTGTAAGAGCCAAGGGATACATGTCAGCCTCAGCTCTCTAAGTGGTTCTTGAAGTTCCCCTGCCTTGACTTGGAGAAAGAACAGGGAAAAACCACAGCTTTCTGCATCTAGTCTGTAAAGAAATCCTCACTCTTGAAACTCTAACTTCTACTGAATTTGTTTAATACATATAGACTAAAGTTGGATGATTAGTTGATGCTGATAAAAACAAAATTTGGCCACTTCCTTTGCAATAATTATCAAGCACCTCAGTTATAATATTGGGTAGCTTACAGTTATTTTTCTCAGATCAGTGTCTCAGCTGAAACTCAAAGGCTAGGAAAGTACAATTATAACATTTCAAAAAGATGTGATTTGATTCCAAAAATATAAATATTGATATTTAAATACCAGATGCAACATTTTATTCATTTAGTTGAAAGTATTTTTGAAATATTTTTAAGGAACTACTATAGTCAAGTATTATCCTAGATTCTAAGGACAGAACAATGGAAAAATTCCTAGTTACAGTCTAGTGAGGAGACAAATATAGACATAATTATTCTCTGTATGTAAAGTATATTATTCTGTATAAATATTCAATGCATAAAAGCTATGTGTTCTACATGTATGACATGAAAATGCAATCCAGGGATATTTAGGAAAGGACAGGAAAGCATCAGCAGGGCCTTCTATATAGTCCTTGCTCAGAGAAATGAACTGTTGGAAGACCACAGTTGAGGAATTTTTAAGACAGATCACAGAAAATACCTCAAGCTAAACAAAAAATTAAAAGTTTTCATCAGAAATAGGGCTAAGTATTAGTAACTTGGTTGAGCACCAGAAAAAGGGAGAATTGAGAACCTGAAGAAAAGGAAGTTGTCTCTAGAAGCAGAGCAGAGAGCACTATACCATTTTATCTGTGGGGTGGTGAAATCTCTCCCTGGAGCAAGCTGCTTCTAAGATACAGACAGAGACATTCCATTTCTTTTGCTGGGGCCATTAAAGGTGCTGACATATTGCTTATTACTTATAAAAAAGTAAAAGAAAATAATTAATTTTTCCTGGATGTGATGATGTTATGATAGACATGACACTGCAAAAAGAGTGATAGTAAATGGAGTATATAAAGATAAGTGAATCTCACCAGGGAGAGAAGGGGAAAGAAGTGTTGGGCAAATGTTGCTTTGCTTGTGCAGAATTTCGTCTTCCTTCCTTTGGAGAACCAGCCTTTCTTCATTCCTTGTCCTCTTAAAGGGATTATCAGTTATCGAGTCCTATTCCCCATCCCCTTCCCAAAGATAAATAGAATATTTTGGACATGTTAAGTGGGAGGTGATGGGGAAACTTCAGTGTTAAAGATTTTAGCTGCAGTCATAGTTGATAGGCTTAAGTGATTAATACACATGGAAAGATGTTATTCCAGGAACTGGAATGCATGACCACTTGACTGCAGGAAATCAACGAGCAATTCTGCCTTGTGTCCCAGGCGGTGTACAAGTGATAGAGATGGTATCTGAGCCATGTGGTGCAGATAAATAATTGTTGATCAACAGATAAAGAAGTGCTAGGAAAATTGCCACTGGACTGCAACTCTTATCCAATTAACCTTTTCCCCTAACCCCTTACCTACCCTTTCTTCTCCTTATAAAAAGGTGGGTTTGGGATGAGATGTTAAATGGTTTTTGAGGGTACAAAACCTGCTGTCTTCTCAGATCACCCACCATCTGAATAAAACACCCATAAAGATTCAATCCTTGGTTCTATTTATTGGTTCTGGTAGTAACAAGCATAATGAACACTGATTTTTCTGGCTTAAGAGGTAAAGGGCACAGAAAAGTTTTACCTACTTAAATATTTTCAGTGTTTTCCTTTCTAACCCATCCTCATTTGCAC
Organism: Anoura caudifer; assembly: GCA_004027475.1. NCBI lineage: Eukaryota > Metazoa > Chordata > Mammalia > Chiroptera > Phyllostomidae > Anoura > Anoura caudifer. The sequence goes on along the minus strand of PVKU01003516.1, from coordinate 5,162 downwards.
ATTGATATTCTCATACAGACCAATATTCGTGGGCAGCAATCAAGGTTACAGCCACAGCTGGCAACAAGGTTGCTACAAGAGTTCAGCCATCTTTGAAGTTAAGAGGCAGACAGCCCATGCAAGTCTATCCTCACTTCTGACTCTAACTGCATGTTCAGAGGTTCTCAAAACCACCCTCAGTTTTGATAATTTACCTTAAAGTTTCATAGAACTCATTGAAAGCTATTATACTTACAATTATGATTTATTATAGGCAAAGGAGTCAGACTCAAATTAGCCAAGGAAGAAATGCTGGGGTAGAGTATGAGGAAGTACCAAGTGTGGGGCTTCCATTGTCTTTGCCCAGAGAAGCCAAGACACTTCTCTTTCCCAGTGTCAATGTGTAACAATATGCTTGGAGGGCTACCAACCACAGACACTTGCTCAAGTCTCAGTGTTCAGAGGTTTTCTGGGGGCTCCATATGTAAACATGATCCCATGACTACCCACATGGTTGATCCTAGTCCCCAGGTTGATTGATACCATATGACCCAAAGGCCTACCCTAAATTATAATGTGGGTCTTTTGGATGTGACTAGTCCCACCCTAAGCCATATTGTTGGACTATTCAGTATGACCCAAGTCCCCATAGACAAAAAGGACACTTAACAGATGCAATATTCCAAAGATTACTCAGAGATTATTTCCCAGAAGCCAACGACAAAGATTGTATCCATTTTTGGACCAGATTACCATATTTTTCGGACTATAAGACACACCCCCCAATTTGGGAGGAATAATGGTTGTTAATGCTGCTGTTGAGTTCTGTTTACATTTACATTGGTGAAATATTTTCTTAGTTATGTTATTAAATATTTTACCACATTTTTTGCTTCAAAAATTATTTCCTATTTTCCTCTAAAACCTAGGTGTATCTTATAGTCTGAAAAATACAGTAAATTCTACATGTCTACCAAATCTTTGACATTTCACAGCTCTACTGAGGAATAATCCACTTCCCAAACTTACTCAAGTGGTTGGCAGCAGGATCCAGATCCCTGTGGACTCTTGGAAGGAGGGCCGAAGTTCCTCACTGGCTGTTGTCTAGTCTGCCCTGAGTTTCTGCCACATGGTCCTCTGTGAACTGGCAATTTACTTCTCAAAGTGAACAAGTGAAGAAAGTAAGAAGGAAAAGTGCCAGTGAGTGCTAGCAAGCTGGAACTCACACTATTTTGTAACATAATCATGGAAGTGATATGCTGTGACCTTTTTCTTTACTGTGATCATTAATAGCAAGTCATTTGGGTTAGCCCACACTCCAGAAGATTTCACAAGGACATGAATACAAGGTGACAGAAAGTACCAGGAAGCCATGATAGAAGCTGCCTACTATAGTAAGCTTAGGGAAAGAAGACAGAAGAGGGAGAGGTTGATGATAAAAATAACAAGGGTAATAATGAATCAACTTACCGGATGTAGAAGAAAATGTGTTGAGAACACATGCAGGAAGGGAAGATGCTAAACATAGAAAAAAAAGTGAGAATTAATAATAAACTTTTCTTTGGGTCAGTTGTTAAAGTTCCATACAATAATGTAATATAATGTAATTATATTTTATTATTAATTATACATTGCCATAAAAAGCTGCATGAAAATTCCTTTTACTACATAGGAAAATCACTCCTTCTCAAGTAACTAAACCTCCCCATTGCTACTGAACTCGTTGTTTAAATCATGCTAATTGTGCCGGGAATAGTACTTGGAATATTACTATTTCATTATCTGTTGCTCAAAATTAGTGTAATAAAATACTGTGGGTTAACAAAAAGTTAATTGAAGGTGAATTGTGTACATACTTGTGATGGATATACCTATAACCTACCATTTTCAATAATAGGGCTAAAAGCCATGAATAAGTTTAGCTATCTTAGTGTATCCTGAATGATATCCAATTACATAAAAAGATCATTTAAACTAGATTTAATATTGGTCAGATTTTACTAAAATGCTGAACCCAATTCTTGGCTTATGAGCAGTTACTATAAAGAGGTAAAGTGATCCTTGGTTTCATTCAAGGTATGAAGGAATAGTCTTAAGCCTTAAATAAGATTTCAGTTAAAATGGTCATAAGGTTTCTGAAACTGAAGGCTTCAACCTTTGGGATATATTATAATTAGTTGAATTCATAAAAAGTTTCCCTACTGAAAATATGACATTCATATCAAATTGTTTGATTTTCTTTCTGATAACATAATACTAGATTATCAAAGAGATGGTTTGTGAATACATTTTTTAAAAAAATCAGATGGGTTCACTAATATTACAACATTCAAATTCTATCATATATTCTCCCCTACTGAACGCTGTTGGAGAAAATCACAAAACCATGCTAACTAAACTCTTAAATGTTTAATCACAAATCTCAAATAGTCATTCAACACTCTCAGACCTTCCCACTACACTTTCCTAGTAAATACACTTTTTCACCTGCCAGTATGACCATGACACATCTTACCTCTCCTCAAATCTCTAACAACCACTCTTTCCTCTCACTTCCAGTTGATATGTCATAGAGAAAATAGATGAAATACAACAAAAACTACCTTAATTTCCAACCACTCAGATTACCAACTTAAACTCCCTCTATCTGCATAATGTTCACTCTTCCTGTTACTGCAAACTTGCCCTCTAGCCTGTTAGAGGCCAATAAATTACCAGCATAGCGAATATACCATCCACTCTTGTCTTAAGCCGGCAGTCCTGCAGTCATTTGCCTTCTCTTCAGCATCATTAACTTTCCCCTTTATCATTTATTTATATTTATAAATTTATTTATTTTATAATTGCCACAACCTCAGACACATGTTCTAATACTTCTGTCTTTAAAACATAATCTCTTGATCTACACATCTCCCTCTTGCCATAGTTTTCTGCTTTATTTAAAAGGAATTTTTTATCCTCACCTGAGGGCATTTTTTTTTTATTTCTATTTAGAGAGAAAAGAAGGGAGAGAGAAAAACATCAGTGCAAGAGAGAATCATCAGTTGCCCGTTGTATGTGCCCAAGCTGGGGATTGAACCCACAACCTAGGCATGTGCCCTGACCAGGAATCAAAACCACAGCTTTTTGGTTGTGGGATGAGCCAACCAAATGAGCCACACCAGCCAAAATAAGTTTTTGTATTTGCTGACTTACCTCCCATTTTCAATGCAACCCATTTCAATCTAAAATTTTCCCCTCACTACTCAATTCAAACGGCTTTTATCAACATCAATAATGACCTGCATCTTTCCAAATTCAATGGCCAATTTTTCTCTTTATTTCACTTATCAGCAACATTTAATACAGATTGCCCATTCTTTCATGAAACACATCTCTTGACTTTCATGACAGGTATCACATATACCATATAACAGTACACATACTTGGGTTTTCTCTTTAAAATTGGCCTTACTTCTTGCCTTTCTCTGCTGGCATTTTATTTCCCTGTTTACAGTCCTCCAAATATCTAAACATTTTATAGTTTTAACTCTTACATTTAGGTTTATGATTCATATTGAGTTCAGTTTTATAAATAGTGTGAAGTAAAAGTCAAACTTTATATATTAGTGATTCAGTATCCAACAGTTCTAGCACTATTTGTTGAAGACTATCCTTTCATTATTAAATACCTTTGCCAAAGATCAATTGACCATATACATATGGAAGTTTATTCTGGGCTCTCTTATTCTGTTCCACTGACTATGTCTATCCTTAGACCAAAACCACAATGTTTTAATTATTGTAGTTTTATAAAAAGTCATGAGATCAGGTGCTGTGCAACTTTCAGCACTGTTCTTATTCAAAATTGTTTCAGTTATTCTAGGTCCTTTGCATTTCCATATCAGTTTCTGAAAACATTTGTGAATTTCTACAAAACAGAAGACCACTGAGATTTTGATTGGCATTCCATTGAATTTCTGGATAAATTTCAGAATAAATCTTAATAGTATTGAGACTTCCAATCATTGTCATGCAACATCTTTAACTATTTTTTAATGGCCCTCATCAATATTTTGTAATCCTGAGCTTACAAAATCTTGTATGTATTTTGTTAAATTTAGCGCTAAATATTTTGATGCTATTAAAATAGTATTGCTTTTTAACTGCAATTTTAATTGTTATTACATGTCTAGAATAATAGTTAACAAATTCTTTATTTTGTATATTGATTTTGAACACTACCACCTTGCTGGATTAATTATTAGTTCTCTAGTAACTGTTTTTGTATGTTTTTAAGTATTTTCTATATAAATGATTATGTCACCTGAGAATGATGATAATATTATGTCCTCCTTTCCAATCTATATTACTTTTATTTTTTGCTCATACCATATTGCATTGGTTTGTTACCTCCACTACAATGTTGACCAGGAATTGAGAAGCTGACATTCTTGCCTTGTTCGCCATCTTAGGATGAAAGCATTAATTTTCATGATATTAATAGATTTGTCATAGTTGCCATTTATCAGGATAGGGAAATTTTCTTCTATTTGTACTGTGCCAAGAGGTTTTGCCATGAATAAAGACTGAATTTTTAAAGTAATTTTTCCTGCATATTGAGATGATAATGTGCTTTTTCTTTTTATAGGATTGATACAATTAACTACCTTATATTGTACTTTAAAATTTGAACTGACTTACGGCCAAGATGGAGGCGTAGGCAGACATACTGTGCCTCCTCGCACAACCAAAATTAAGGACAACAAAGATTTAGAAACAAGAAAACAACCAGAACTCAGAAAATTGAACTGTTTGGAAGTCCAACAACGATTCATCCAGACCGGTAAGAGGGGCGGAGTCGCGGCAGGAAAAAGCGGAGGTGCGGACCGGCACGCAAGCAGCAGCGGCTGGCAGCCCCCAGGTGCACAGGCGGCGACTAGCAGAACCCAGGCATGGGGTCGCAACTGTGCAAAACCAGTGAGGCCGAACAAGGCAGCTGGCTGCCCGGGTGGTCCCACATTCACACGCAGATAATCCAAGCAAAGGGGAAGTGGTGGAACGGACTGGAATCCGAGAGTGAGCACAGCAAGCTCCATTGTCTCCTCTCAGACCCCGCCCCCACATACAGCGTAACTACCCAGCGACTGGGCTGTCCCGCCCTGGGGAACACCTAAGGCTCCACCCCTCACTACGTAACAGCC
>PVKU01003515.1:93926-176282 GCA_004027475.1 Anoura caudifer | reverse complement strand
ATATTCTAGGTTATGCTATAATAATAAATAACCCTCAAATCTCTGTGACTTCTAAAAATAATGATTTAATTGCTCATTCTACATGACCATCCTGGATCAGTTTGGGGTTTTTGTTCAGAAGGTAGTTAAACAGCCACTATTTTGAACACTTCAGGATTTCATGTTTCAATGTAATGTGATAACTTTAGAGGTGCTTTGAGATCATGGTATCCTCCATGACAATTCATTAAGGAATATTGTGTTTGGAATTCTATGATAAAATAGCTATAGAGTATTATGGAGAAATAAGAAAATGTATGTATGCTTCCCAAGACACAGAATATCGATGTAAACATAATGTAAAAGAAACTAATAAGATTGGTTGAGTTTAGGGGAAATCTAGAAAGCTCAGGACTGTATTGGATGGATATAGAATTACTTTTTACTTTATATCCATTTATATATTTTGATTTTTTGGGCCATGTGCATGCATTTTTTTTGCTAAAAGTAAGTAGTCACTAAATTAACTATATTTAAATGCTTCTTTTCAGGGCTAGGGTACTAAGAATATGAATGTGAAATATGGTAAAGATAGTTATCATACAGAAATAAAGCTCATGCAGTTGGTCTTGTTGTTCTGAGTCAACACCTGGAATGACAAATCCCAGATGATACAGATTATGACTCAGACACTATATTTTACTACATCTAAAATTTTATGGAGTTTCCATCAAACAGTTCCCTCACTCCACTCCACAACACACAAATATGTGTACACACACACTAAAGAAAAAGAGAGACAATTTTACTGAATTTCTCATGAGAAATTTTAATGATCATTTGGTTTAATTCTGTGTATCAAATAATTTTTAAACTGTGTTCTATGTTGCTGTAAAGACTACTTGGGGTATAAGGAGGTAGGTAGCCATGTGGCTAGCATCCGTTTATGCTTCAACTAAAGCAACTCTGTTTTATATAGTCAGTTTTCATCAAATGATTTTTTTCCTGAAGAAATTATTTTTAAAAATGTTTCACAGCCACCAATGTGAGAATCTCCTCTGTAACATGCTGACAAGAAATAATCCAACTTCTTCGGAAGAACCTTAAATACTAGGAATTCTCCACCTCATTACATGCTTGAACTACTCCAACTTTTAGAAAGTTTGTCTTACAGTAAGCCAAAATCTGCTTCCCTATAACTTTGATCAATTGGTTCGCATTGTTGCTTTGGGCTATTTAATTGCTAGTAGAGATTTTAGCTGCTTACCTTAAGGCAGAAGACTTAATGTTTTGTAACTACTATTGATCTTTGGCCAGCTTTGGCCCGTAGCTGGGCAGCTAGATAATTTATTGCTCTTTGAGGTTCTCTGATATACTTCTGGGCTACATTTTCTGTTTCACTTCTTGAAGTTTCATTTCTTTATGTGAAGAAACTTGAACACAATTTTGGGGGGGGTCCATGAGCTACACATTTTTATATAGATACCAATTATCTGTTAATTATTAAACATATGGGTTCAAGGGCATGGATATATATTTATAGCTCCAATGAAAGCTTGGGCTAATTTAGATTAAATATCTTGAAAATCTTTATAACAGCAATATTAGAAAATTAAGTAAAGGCTGCCAAGAAAAGCTGCAAAATGACTGTCACAAGAAGTACTGAAGGTGGAAAAAGCTACCTGTTGGGAAATGACATCTTCTGGTTATCTTCTGTGGATATTCATCCAGACTACCCTCTTTAAGTTCCTTGAATTTTATATTGATTTTAAAAAGCTCAATATAAACATTTTCATATAAACACATGCCTGAATTATCTCATTAATACTACTTTTAAAAATTGTTAGAAAATTCTCAGAAATTCTTGTCCTCAACTCAATCCTCAGTAAATAATCTGAAAAAAAAAATGGGAGCATAACAATATTCACCAGAGTTTTATTTATGAGAGTATATAACTTATAAACAATCTAAATGTCAAAACATAGTAAAATGGTTAATAACTTATGGTACACACATGCAGGGAGATATTTGGTAAACAATTAAATTATAATCATAGTTTGTAATAACATTGAAAATCTTCCTGTTATAATATTAAGTGGAAAATTAAGGCCTTAAAATGCATACAAAATATGATTTCTGGCCCTGGCTAGTATGGCTCAGTGGATTGAGAGCCAGCCTGTGAACCAAAGAGTCACTGGTTCAATTCCCAGCCAGGGCACATGCCTGGGTTGTGGGCCAGATCCCCTGTAGAGGGTGCATGAGAAACAACCACACTGATGTTTCTCTCCCTTTCTTTCTCTCTCCTTTCCCCTCTCTCTAAAAATAAATGCATAAAATCTCTTAAAAATGTTTTAAAAATATAATTTCTGGTATGAGAAAAACTGAATAGAGAAAAATGATGTAGCATTTCCAGCAAAGAGGAGGAATATTTTAATGTAGACCATCTCCTCTGCTACAAACATTCAGAAAGGCTAGATAAAAATACATGAAAAACATAGATACGTAATTTAATCAAAATTAAAATTCAATGAAAGAGGAAAAGGAAAGTCCCTAGATGCTAAAATAAAGAGGGAACTCAATGCTAGTGTAATTAGCTCTAGCTGATGCTGCTAGACCTAGAAAAACATCGCCCTTGGGCAGGTCCTGGGAACAGGGAACTAAGTGTGTCATGCTCATAAAAGTATCCAGCATACACATACATAGAGGTCTATTCAAACCATGCAGGTATAAGTCTGGGTTCTTCATAAAGCCAGGACTCTAAAAATTCACAATATGGTGATGATTTAAAAGCTCCATACACTCCCTCAGCAACAGGAACAAAACTTGCCCACTGTTCTGGGCTCTGGGTGGGTGCAGGTAGGTGAAGGATATTTTCCTCAAACCTTTCTTATGTTTATAATTTGGAAAGTGTGGATGTTTTGGTCTAAGATTAAAGATGCATTTGGGGCATGGCAGAAGGGAATAACAAAAATCCATGTAGATATTAATCTATTACTTATGGTACATAGGATTGTAGAGAAAAACACAACCCCAGCTGAAGTTAAGTCCAAAATAAAAAGCCACAAACAAAACACACACACACACACACACACACACACACACACACACGCAAAACAGTTCCATAAGGGAGAGTTCACAAATTCAAGAAATAGAAGTGGCACTCAAAATAGAAGAAATGATATAACAACATGAGACAATAAAAGTAGTATCTTTAAAGTACCTAAAAAGATTTAGGGCGACCTAAAAGACAATGAAACACAATGATGTCCTGAAAAAAATTAATAAGGGGCAGATAGACAGGTACAAATAAAAATTCTAGAAAGATACATGAAACAAAAGTGTTAAACAAAACAGTAGATATAATTTATGGTCTGTGGGCTGACACAAGAAAATCATTTAGAATGCAGCCCAGAAAGATAAGATGGAAGGTGTATAATGAATATTAATAAGCATGAAATATTAAATTAGAAAGTTCAAAATATCTAAATGTCTGCTCCAAAAAGGAACAACAGAAAAGTCAGGGTGAGAAAATATATTAAGAAATAATAAAAGAATTCTATTAACATTAATAAAAATGTAAAACTTCAGATTGAACTCCCTGGAATAATTGATAGAAAAAAATCATTCCTGACATATATTTCATATTTTGCATGCAGAACACCACAGAAGGAAAACACAAAGATCTTAAGTGTTATCAAAGATAAAAGGCAAATTATTTACAATGAAAGGACAATTAGAGAAAACAGACATCTCAAATCAAAGCCAGAAGCCATTACAGAGTGGAGTGATAGTTTCACCAAAGAACTAAGAGCAAAGAAATGCAAACCTAAAAGTCTATGCCTAGCTAATTTACTATTCAAGAATAAGTGTGAAGTACAAACCTTTTCAGAATAAAAAATGACTGGAAAAATTTACTAATGATTGATAATTACTATAAAACACACTATGGAAAGAGGGAATTAAACTACTAAGGAAGATGTGGGATGAAAAAAGTAATGTGTAAGCATAAACCTATAGATAAATCTAAACTTGCCTTGAATGTAAAAAATGAGATACCTACCATAGGCATAATAACTAAGATTGAAAATAATGGATGAAAAATGTTGAATAAGAAGTTAAAGCAAAAGGCATTATTAGGGGAAAAGAAAAATGTTTCATAATGATTAAAGGAACAATTCAACATGAAGATATCATAATCCTATTGGAGTAAGATGGACACAAAGATGTAGGATCAAAGTCAACATAACATTATTGCAGAACTAATAACATTAGAGGGAATCCCTTTGGAGAGCTTCTGGCTCTCCCACTTGATTTTTTTCTCCCATTTTCATATGTAAAACCACAGATATTAAGACTGTATTGTGTATTAAGTAAGAAGATATATTTGTAAAAGGATTATTTTTATATGTTAAGGTGAAATTGCTTTGCTAAGCTTTATCAAAAACAAAAAAGAATGGAATGAATACATGATTCACAAACTAGGTTTCCAGAGAGATCAGTGACAAATGAAACTTAAGTGTAAATCAAACTAAGGGCAATAAATGTGTATCCTCTAACCTGCAGAATACTGAACAGCTATCCCTGCAGAGGAGACTGGCCTACATACGTCTCCTTTTCGCTGATCTTTCCTGCATCTGCTCTCTGGACTGCTCTCTCTTCTCTACTGAATAAAGAATATTCAGGAAGATCCATGGCTGCTGAAATCTTCTGCCTTCACTTTTCAGCTCCAATAGCCTGCTTTATCCCTGCTTTGGGTGTGACTTAGTGATATTTGTATTTTGTGATTGACCCTAACTGCATGTCTCTTCCCAAAGTGCCATTTGTTTAGTCCGAGTTGATGGATGGAAGCAAAGCATTTTGTCTTATTTCAAAGGCATATATATTTCATTTTATTCTGCTCCCTCCTATAACTGTAGAATTTCTACTTCACTTCTAAAATTATATGAAATTTGCTGTTCAGTACATATATTATATCATCATTTGGGCCTTAGATGTGGACACATGTTGTAATGTCACTTGCATCTGGATAAAAATAAATCTGTTCTAAAGGTCAGTTGGAGAATTTTAGATACATCCATAAGATCAGGCTTGTTATACTGAAATTTAAATATTCTATATTCCTGCTTATTTTGTTATCTGCTACTACTGTCAGTTGCTAGGAGATAATTACTCTCAGTAAGAGTATGGATTTGGTTGATAGGGTCAAAATTTTATAAAATGTTAAGTTTGATCTAATGCACATGTAAGAAAACTTACATGTCACTAAAAGTACTTTCATTTTTCTCAAGCATACAAAAGTCATTCCTGAAAATTAAGCATGAACTATACAACAAAGGGAGTCTTAACAATATTAAAGAACAACTATCTTACAAAACAGGTTCTTTGATGATAATGTTATAAATTGGAAATAACAAAAATAGACAGATAAAAGATAAAGAACACTTTCAAATGTTTCATGTGTTAGAGAAGAATTCACAATTGAAATAATGATCTGTTTAAAATAATGCAAACTGTCTGCATCTAGTAATTAAGTCTGTATTTATAGAGAAAGTTATTGCCTTAAAAGCATTCAGTGATACATAGATAATTTAACCACCCAATGGTGTTAAGCTAATGCCAACATAAATGTTAAAATACAAATATCTACCTCACACCAAATAAAACAATAAATTCAAACTATATTGATCAGTTAGTGAAAAAGAATGTACAACTTTTGAACTTTTGCAAGAAAACACTGGGGAAAATATTTATGACTATGAGATAGAAATGAATTTCTTAAAGACATAAATAGTGCAAACCATAAATTATTTTTCTATAAATTTGATTATACTATTTTTAATATACCAAAAAAAGATACCATATGTCAAGCTTAAAACATGAACAGTAGACCAGAAGATGATATTTGCAAGGTATAAAACTGTCAAAAATTAACTGTTTATGTATATGCTAAAATCAATATAAAAGTAAAAAAATTATATAAGAAAACTGCAACAATGGTATAGACATTAAAAAAGGAAATAAAAATGCCATTACATTTATGAAGAGATACTTAAACTCACTAGTAGTCCTAGACATACAAAATAAAACAACAATGAGGTAATATATTATTTTATATAGCCCAAATAAATCAATAAAAATCTGAAAATACCACTTGCTGACAAGGACACAGAAATGCACCATGGCTTCCACAGCAGGAAGAAGTACATATTTTGTAACCACTATTTAGAACAATTTGTCATTATTAAGTTGAAAATAACCATGTTGTGCATGTTTGCACGATGATGTCCATTAAAACATTATTCAAAAAGGAAAGGAATCTACTTCCAGCCAAGATGGAGGCATAGGTAGACACACTATGCCTCCTCACACAACCAAAATTAAGGACAACAAAAATTTAGAAACAAAAAATCAACCAGAACTGACAGAAAATCGAACTGTATGGAAGTCCAACAATGAAGGAGATAAAATAGACACATTCATTCAGACTGGTAAGAGGGGTGGAGTGGGCAGCCAGCAGAGAGGGGTCGAGGCAGAAAAAAAGTGGCAGCTGGCAGACCCCAGGCACAGGGTGGCAATGGGCAGACCCAGTGAGGCATAAAAGGCAGCTGGCTGACTGCAGTCACACATTTGCGTGCAGATAAACCAGGCAAAACAGGGGAGCGAGATAGACCACATAGCCAGAGCTGGGAAATAAAAGCCTCAAAACAACAATTGAAAACACCTGTGGGCCAGTCAACATAGAGGCATAGCTGGACATGCTGTGCCTCCTCTCACAACCAAGATTAAGGACAACAAAAATATAGAACCAAAAAAAAAAAAAGAAAAAGAAAACCCAACCAGGACAGAGAGAAAATTGAGTTGTGCAGGAGTCCGACAACAATTCACCAAGACCGGCAACTGGAGGAGGCCTTACGACTGAAGGTGGCCCTGTGACTAGAGGCAACAGAGACCGGAGTTGACCCTGTGACCAGGGGTGGCTCTGTGACTGGAGGAGGCCCCATGACCGGGGACAGCCCTGCAACCCAAGGTGGCCCTGGGACCAGGACCAGGGGCAGCTCTGAGACTAGGGGAGGCCCTGCGACTGGGGGCGGCTGAATGACTGGAAGTGGCTGAACGACCAGAGGCAGCCCTGGGACCGGGACCAGAGGCGGCTCTGCAACTGGCGACCCTGTGACCTGAGGAGGGGGCTTTGTGGAAGACCCAGAGATCACATCCATGATCCTAAGTGAGACAAAAAAAAACAAAACAAAAAAAAAAACAGAACTATGGATAAACCAGAGTTGGACCGAAAAAGGGAGCATCCCAACAGCTGAAACAGTGGAAACTGTGAACACCAGGATACCCGAAGGAGACTGCACCACTGAATCTCACAGGTATTCTACCACAGAAGTTCACATCATAAACCCAGGGATCCAGAACAGATCAATTTAAGAAGCTGAGGCTGACAAGAAGAGTCCCACAAACAATGGGAAGGCAAAGAAACAATTCCCAAATGAAAGAAAAGGAGGAAGCCGCAGAAAGAATGCTAAATGAAATGGAGGCAACTCAACTATCAGATTTTGAGTTCAAAGCAATGGTTGTCAGGAAGCTCCATGAGCTCTCAAAGAGCTACCAGAAACTACAGGAAAACTACAATGAACTCACTGCAAAGTATATCAACATGAAAAAGGAAATAGAAACTATCAACAACGGCCAAGAGGAAATGGAGAATACAATTTCTGAACTAAAGAACACAGTAGAAGGAATGAAAAGCAGAATCGATGAAGCAGAAGATCGGATCCATGAGTTGGAGGATTAAGTAGAAAAAACACCCAGAAAGACCAAGAAAAGAAAAAGAGGCTCAGAAAAAATGAAGAGGTATTAAGAGAAATGCAAGACAATATGAAACATAATAATATCCTAATAATATGGATACCAGAAGGAGAAGAAGAAGAGCACAGGATAGAATAACTGTTTGAAAAAGAAATGATGGAAAACTTCCCTAATTTGATGACAGAAAAAGTCACACAAACCCAGGAAACACAGACAGTACAAATCAAGAGGAACCCAAAGAGGCCCATATTAAGATACATCATAATTAAAAGGGCAAAATTCTGAGATAAAGAGAGAATCTTAAAGGCAGCAAGGGAAAAACAGGAAGAAACATACAAGGAAGTCCTGAAAACACTAGCAGCTGACTTCTCAATGGAAATGCTCCAAGCCAGAAGCGAATAGCAAGTATTATTCCAAGTAACAAAAACCAGAGGCCTGTAACCAAGACTACTTTAGCCAACAAGGCTCTCAGTTAAAATGGAAGACCAAATAGGAGCTTCCTAGACAAAAGTAGTCTCAAAGAATATACCTCCCCCAAACCAGCCCTGCAGGAGATGCCAAAGGGTTTGCTTTAAGAACACAAAGAGAAACAGTGAAGGAGAGAGTAACACAGGTATGAAAAAAAGTCAATGAATAAGTATCTATGAATAATAACTTTAAACATGAATAGATTAAATGCCCCAATCAAAAGACACAGAATAGCAGAATGGATAAAAAAACATGAGAGCACATATGCTGCCTACAGGACACCCACCTCAGAACAAAAGACCCACAAAGACTGAAAGTGAAGGGCTGGAAACAAATTTTCCAAACAAATGGACAGGGAAAAAAAGCCAGGGTAACAATATTCATATTGTACAAAATAAACTGCAAAAAAAGAGTCATAAAAAGAGACCAAGAAGGTCATTTCATAATATTCAAGGGAAGACTACATCAAAAAGACCTAAACATTGTAAATATATGTGCACCCAACATAGGAGCACCCAAATACATAAAGAAAATTTTGGAGGACTTCAAGAAAGATATTGACAGCAACACAATTATAGTAGAGAGTTTTAACACCCCACTGTCAAAAATGGACAATTTTTTCAAACAAAATATCAACAAAGATATTGTGGCATTGAACAATTCCCTAGATCAAATGGACTTAACTGATATATATAAAGTCTTTCATCCCAAAGAGGCTAAATACACATTCTTTTCAAATGCACATGGAACATTTTCAAAGATAGAGCACATGATAGGACACAAAACAAGCCTCAACAAACTCAAGAAAATTCAATCATACCAAGCATTTTCTCTGACCACAAGGGACTGAAACTAGAAACCAACCTCAAGGAAAAAAACCCAAAACACTCAAACTCATGGAGATTGAATAGCATGCTACTAAACAATGAATGGGTCAAGAACAAGATTAGGAAAGAATTCAAAAACTTTCTGGAAACAAATGAAAATGAACTCACAACAATCCAACACTTATGGGACAGAGCAGAAGGCAGTCCTGAGAAGGAAGTTCATACCAATACATTCCTACCTAAAAAAGATAGAAACATTTCAAACAAACAACCTAACCCTATGCCTACAAGAACTTGAGGCACAACAACAAAGACAGCCCAGAGCAAGTAGAAGGAGGGAAATAACCAAGATTAGAACAGAATTAAGGAAAACACAAAAAATGGAAACATATACAGTGTTCATGGATCAGAAGAATTAACACCATCAAAATTTCCATACTACCCAAAGCAATTTACAGATTCAATGCAATACCTATTAAAGTACCAAAGACATATTTCACAGACATAAAACAAACACTTCAAAAATTTATACGGAACCATAAACAACCTCGAATAGCTGCAGCAATTTTTAGAAAGAAGAGCAAAGTAGGAGGGATCACAATACCTGACACCAAACTGTATTACAAGGCCACTGTAATCAAAACAGCCTGGTGCTGGCATAAAAACAGGCACATGGACCAGTGGAATAGAATAGAGAGCCCAGAAATAAACCCAAGTCTCTATGGTCAATTAATATTCAACAAAGGGGGCAGCAACATAAAATGGAGTAAAAATAGCCTCTTCAACAAGTGGTGTTGGGAGAGCCGCACAGCTATGTGAAAAAAAATGAAACTTGAGTACCAACTTACACCATACACAAAAATAAATTCAAGGTGGATAAAATATTTAAATATAAGCTGTAGCACCATTAAAGTCCTAGAGGAGAACATAGGTAGGAAAATCTCAGATATTTCACATAGCAACATTTTTACTGATATGTCCCCTAAAGCAAGGGACATAAAGGAAAAAATAAACAAATGGGATCTCATCAAAATAAAAAGCTTCTTCACAGCTAAATAAAGCAGTATTAAAATAAAAAGAGGACCAACTATATGGGAAAACATATTTGCCAATGATACCTCAGACAAGGGTTTAATCTCCAAAATATATAAAGAACTTACTTGACTCCACTCTAAGAAGACAAGCAACCCAATTAAAAAATGGGCAAAGGACTTGAACAGACATTTCTCCAAGGAGGACATACAGATGATCCAGAGATGCATGAAAAGATGCTCAATATCACTAGCTATCAGAGACATGCAAATTAAAACTACAATGAGGTACCACTTCACACTGGTTGGAATGGCCATCATAAACAAATCAACAAACAACAAATGTTGGAGAGATTGTGGAAAAAAAGGGACCTTAGTGCACTGTTGGTGGGATTGCAGACTGGTACAACCACTATGGAAGGCAGTATGGAATTTTCTCAGAAAACTAAAAATGGATCTACCTTTTGACCCAGCCATTCCACTACTTGGATTATATGCTAAGAACCCTGAAGCACCAATGCAAAAGAACCTATGCACCCCTATGTTTATAGCAGCACAATTTACAATAGCCAAGTGTTGGAAGCAACCTAGGTGTCCTTTAGTAAATGAATGGATCAAAAACCTATGGTACATTTACACAGTGGAATTCTATGCAGCAGAAAGAAAGAAGGAGTTCCCACCCTTCGTGACAGCATGGATGGAACTGGAAAGCATCATGCTAAGCAAAATAAGCCAGGCATTGAAAGACAAATACCATATGATCTTACCTTTAACAGAAACCTAATCAACAAAACAAACAAACAAACACAATATAACCAAAGACAGTGAAATTGAGAACAGACTGACAGTCACCAGAGGGGACAGGGGAAGAAATTTCAGGGGAAAAGAGGAAGGGTTTAGAGCAACAAGTATAAAAGACACATGGACAAAAACTAGAGGGGATGGAAATGTGAGGGTGGTGGGAAGGGCTGGAGTGGTGGGCTGGGAAGGGAGTAAAAGAAAACTGTACAAGAACAACAATTAAAATTTAAAACAAGAATTAAAGGACATAGAGACTAAAAGCACAATTCTAAGGATCAATGAATCCAGGAGCTGGTTCTTTGAAAAGATAAACAAAACTGACAAGCCTCTAAGCAGGCTCATCCAAAAAAAAAAAAAAAAAAAGGAAAGGAAAAAAGAGAGAGAGAGAACCCAAATAAACCCAATCAGAAATGAAAGAGGATAGATTACAACTGATATCACAGAAATACAAAAGATTGTAAGAAACTGCTATGAAGAATTATATGCCAAGAAATTTGAAAACATAGGTGAAATGGACAACTTTCTAGAAAAATATAATCTTCCAAAACTCAATGAAGAAGCAGAAAGCCTGAACAGACCAATAACACCTGATGAAATTGAAACAGTAATCAAAAAACTTCTGACACACAAAAGCCCTCAACTGGATGGTTTCACAGGAGAATTTTTCAAAGCATTTAAGTGAGAGCTAACCCTTATCCGCCTCAGGTTATTTCAAAAACTTCAAGAAGATGGAAGACTCCCAAACTTTTTTTTGAAGCTAGCATCATCCTAATCCCAAAACCAGATAAAGACATAACAAAGAAAGAAAACTTTAGACCAATATTGCTGATGAATATACATGCTGAAATCCTCAACAAAATTTTGGCAAACCACACCCAGCAATACGTTAAAAAGATCATACACCATGATCAAGTGGGATTCATCCCAGTGATGTAAGGATAGTACAATACTCACAAATTAAAAACATAATACATCACATAAACAAAATGAAAGACAAAAATCACACGATGATATCAACAGATGCAGAAAAATCATTTGATAAAGTAAAGCACCCTTTTATGATAAAAACACTCAGCAAAGTGGTAATAGAGGGAGCATTCCTCAACATAATAAAGGCATATTGAGAGACCTACAGCCAACATCATACTCAATGGACAAAAACTTAGAGCTTTCCCACTCAGATCAAGAAGACAAGGATGTCGGCTTTCACCACTCCTATCCAACATAGTACTGGAAGTCCTAGCCAGAGGCCTGCAAACCAACAATCAGACAAGAAAAAGAAATAAAAGGCATCCAAACTGTCATTGTTTGCAGATGACATGATAGTGTACAAAGAAAGTCCTATAGACTCCACCAAAATACTACTCGACCTAATAAATGAATTTGGCAAAGCAGCCAGATACAAAGTCAATACTCAGAAATAAAAGGCATTTTTGTACACCAGCAATGAAACATCAAAAACAGAAATCAGGAAAAAGCCCCATTTTTTATAGCAAAAATAAAAATAAAGTTCCTAGGAATAAACCCAACCAAGGAGGTAAAAGACCTATACTCAGAAAACTATACAACACTGAAAAAAGAAATTAAGGAAGACACAAAGAAATGGAAGCATGTACCATGCTATGGATTGGAAGAATTAACATCAGCAAAATGTCCATATACCCAAAGTGATTTATAGATTCAATGCAATCCTATTAAAGTACTTATGACATATTTCACAGACATAGAACAAACATTTCAGAAATTTATATGGAACCATAAACAATCTCAAATAGCTGCAGCAATTTTGAGAAAGAAGAACAAAGCAGGAGGGATCACAATACCTGATATCAAACTGTATTACAAGGCCACTGTAATCAAAACAGCCTGGTACTGGCATAAAAACAGACACGTAGACCAATGGAGCAGATCACAGAACCCAGAAATAAACCCAAATATCTATGGTCAATTAATATTTAGCAAAGAGGGGAAGAAGCATCAAATGGAGTAAAAATAGGCTCTTCAACAAATGGTTTTGGGAGATTTGGTCAACTACGGGCAAAAAAATTGAAACTTGATCACCAACTTACGCTACACACAAAAATAAATTCAAGGTGGATAAAAGACTTAAATATAAGTTGTGACAGCATGAAAGTCCTAGAGGAAAACATTGGCAGGAAAACCTCAGACATTCCACATAGCAACATCTTCACTGATATGTCCCCTAAAGCAAGGGACATAAAGGAAAGAATAAATGAATGGGACCTCATCAAATTTAAAAGCTTCTGCACGGCTAAAGAAAACAGTATTAAAATGCAAAGAGAACCAACTATTTGGGAAAATATATTTGCCAATGCTACCTTGGACAAGGGTTTGATCTCCAAAATATATAAAGAACTCACACGACTCCACTCCAGGAAGACAAAAGCCCAATTAAAAAATGGGCAAAAGACTTGAACAGATAATTCTCCAAGGAGGACATACAGAGGGTCCAGAGACAAATTAAAAGATGCTCAGCATCATTAGTCATCAAAGAGATGCAAATTAAAACCACAATGAGATACCACTTCACACCATTCAGAATGGTCATCATAAACAAAGCAACAAGCAAGTGTTGGAGAGGTTGTGGAGAAAACCTCTAGTGCACTGTTGGTTGGAATGCAGACTGGTACAGCTACTGCGGAAAACAGTACAGAATTTCCTTAGAAAACTTAAAACAGAACTGCCTTTCGACCTAGTAATTCCACTGCTGGGATTATACCCTAAGGGCCCTGAAACAATCAAAAGAACCAACGCACCCCAATTTTCATAGCAGCACAATTTACAATAGCCAAGTGCTAGAAGCAACCAAAGTGCCCATCAGCAAATGAGTGGATCAAAAAACTATGGTATATTTACATAATGGAATTCTATGCAGGAGAGAGAAAGAAGGAGCTTATACTATTTACAACAGCATGGATGGAACTGGAGAGCATTATGCTAAGTAAAATAAGCCAGGTGGTGAGGGACAAATAATATATGATCTAACCTTTAACTGGAACACAATCAACAAAAGAAAAAAAGCAAACAAAATATAACCAGAGATATTGAAATTAGGAACAATCTAACAATAGCCAGAGGGAGGTAGGAGGGGGCAGTTGGTAGAAGGGTTTTCAGGAACCACTGTAAAGGACACATGGACAAAATGAAGGTGGAGGGTGGAAGCAAGGGTGGGAGAGGGCTTTGGCCTGGGTGAGGGGCAGGGGTGGGGAGAAAATGCAGACAACTGTAACTGAAAAATAAAGTTTTAAAAAATAAAAATAAAAACTGTTACATTAAAAATAAAAGAAAGATTACCTTTGGTGAAAGGAAGTATACCAAAATGTTATTAGTGGTTGTTTCAAAGGGAATACATTATAGACTTGTTTTATACTTCTTTCTAAATCTAATGTCTTCTAATTTTTCTTTAATAAGAATGATTTACTTTTATTATTAGAACAAAATTCATTTTATGTAAAAGGAAAGCGTATCTAGGGCTCTCCTCTGAAGACTTCTTCTGAAACTAAGGCGCTGTCACTGAAGGTGATGTGGCTGGAGAGGGTATCATTTCTTAAAAAAGTTAGCTGAAGCATATTTTTCATTCCTTTCAATCCCGTTATGAAGGCTGCCTTTACTTGTCATAGCTGATCTTATGCTAGTATGTATTATCATCAGAATCAGTGGGGTGGCATGAATCTTCCTTTTTACTGAAACTCAGGCTCCTGAGGAATAAAACTTTCCCCCCACATGCAAATGGTCAAATTGAGTGCACTATTTTTCTCTATATTTCTAAATATTACTTGGACCATATAATTTAGGCAGGTTGTGTTGCTAAAATGAGATCAGTGTCTCCTGTCTGGTTTTAACTGATATTTGTTTGCATGGAGTTATAGAGAGGTCTTTTATAAGTGTTCCTCGTGATACCAGACTAATTAATTTAATGTAATTAAATTAATACATTCTGATCTTTTAAAAAATGGTAACATTGTATATTGAGTAAAACACCCACCCCAACCTGTGAAAGGAGAAAATGGATTTCTGATCAGTAGAAAGCATAGCTGTGCATCCATATCTTCTCTAGCACCTGGTCATGCTTATCTGACACAATTTACACCTAAATTAGTTATACTTTTAGAACTTTTTTCACAAGAGTTATATCCAAATATTATATTTGCTCCATGGGCATTTTATATACCACGGGATGATTATTGATTTTTTTCAAGGTCTTTCAAAACCTTGGTAATTTCAAAAGGAATTGTCACCCTCAGCTTCTCTTTCTCTAGACTGAGAAAAATGTTTTTATTAAGTGCAATGGGCTTAGGCAGCAGGCAAACTTGTTACACTGATTCTCAACACTCTTTGGGGTTAATTAAAAATGGATACCATAACATTATACAGAGAAATCTAAGCTTGTTTTTTCTGGAATTGAGGATAAATAAAGAATTTTCCCACTTTTCTCAAGGGTGTTATAGAAATCATAAAAGAAGACTAAGACTAATTCTTTCTAGAAGATAGTGCTAGAAAACTTACTTTTCTAAAAATCCTTAAGTTTTGATCTTTCAAGGTATCAATTATAAACCACACAGTCACACACATACACAGAGACCCTGAATTAAATATTCTATTGACATGTTTGGAAGAAGGGAAGACTAAGCTAAGTGTTCTGAGATTCAAACAGACTGTTCTATTGTTTCTAATCATTGCAACCTGATGTTTTAAATCATTAAGCCATCCCCTCTAACTTACCATGGGAATATATTTCCATATAGTTTACTGTGATATATTGAGAGAGATAAGAATTAGAATTCATTTGCCACTTAATTTTTCTCCCTAAGTGACTTTAAAAAGGTTATCTAATGTCCACACTTCTATTTCCAGAATATTTTCACTTCATCTATGAGAAGCCCTTGTGTCACTGTGGTTTATTTGACTAGATTTAGGATTTCATCATCATGGTTATATTTATTTGAATAAATCTGATTCTAACCAATAAAGTACAGAAAAAAACAAGAAATAGTTATATTTAACAACTCTAATTTACCATGAAGTAAAATCTTGTATTTTTTTTTTACTCTGAACAGATCTCAAAATATTACAGGTGTCCATTTGTTATTTTAATTTACAATTTACAATTAAAACTTATCCTAGACTTTTGGGGTAACTCTGATCTAAAACAAATTTTCCTACATGGACATTTAGTTTCAATTACTGAGTTTTCTGATAACACGTAAGTCATCCTCTTCCTCCTTGTCTATTCCCAATTTTCCAACCTATGAAACTATGGAGCAACCAAAATTAAGAAAACATAGCAGAAACCAAAAAACAAGTAAAAACTTAAGGGAGAGCTGAGGTTCAGAAACTCCAAAAGTAGAATTTGGAGAAATTTCTAAGTAAAGTCTAATAGAAAGCAGGAGTCCTGAGACAGGAATCTGGTCATATTTGAGAGCCTAGGGTGCTTCCTGAGCCTTATGGAACTTATAATTAGAAGGATTCCAGAGCAAAGGGTAGAAGAAACTTTGTGCTATAGTTTTCCTTCCATTCCCAGAATTTAGCATGTATCTGATACAGAACAGGTCCTTAATAAATATTTGTGGAAATAAAAAAGAAAAAAATGAATAAATGAACAAAAATTAAAGCCACCAACTCTGAGTAATTTAAAAGGGCTCTCTAAATCCTAAAACCAACTCAAAATTTCCCTGCTTTTCTTTTATCAAAGATTTTCTTGTTCAAATTCTAATGAAGTAGCTTAGTTATGGCTGAAGAGAAAAAATATTCCATGGAGCATATGACCAAAGATTCTAGCTTTAAAACTGTGAAAGTACTCCCAGAAACACTTGAGTGTTTCTCAATGTCTGCCATACTCAGGCCTACTACTCAAAGCATCTGATTCAGTGATTTAGAGATAAGAAATAGAAATCTATACGTTTGATACGTTCCTCAAGTGATTTGGATTAAAATGGTATTGGAATATCATCAGATTTATTTTAAATCCTCACCTGAGGCTATGTGTCATATTGATTTTAGAGAGAGAGGAAGGTGGCGAGAGAGAGGGAGAGAGAAACAGCGGTCAGTAGCCTCCCATGCCTATCCCAACGAGGATCAATCCCACAACCTAGGTATGTGTCCCAACCAGGGATTGAACTGCCAACCTTTTGATGTATGAGATGGAGCTCCAACCACTGACCCACCTGGCCAGGCCTGGGATATAATTTTGAAAAACAATGAAATGGTTCCCAAATGAATGTTGAGTGAGTAAATAAAATTCAATGAATGCTGGCCCTGGGTAAACTCTACTATTTTGGCTTTATTGGGGATAAGCCAATTAAAGTTGTTGGGGACAGGCTTTCAACTGGAAGATAAAATAAGAGCAGCAATAATTACTAAGTGCTTACTAGTGTCATTCACAATTGTTTGCCCTGGAATATAATCTGCACAATAACCACTAATGACTGTCTCGTATTTCTCTCCTCATGAAACCAGAAGTATTAGCTTTGATCTCCTTGGCTCTGC
Organism: Anoura caudifer; assembly: GCA_004027475.1. Lineage (NCBI taxonomy): Eukaryota > Metazoa > Chordata > Mammalia > Chiroptera > Phyllostomidae > Anoura > Anoura caudifer. The sequence continues at coordinate 158,857 of PVKU01003515.1, read as the reverse complement.
TAAATGTGTGCTCAGGAGAAAGAGCTAGATGGCACCAGGCCTCTGGAGAGTTACTGAGCTTTGTCTCTACCTCATTTTAACATTTAGTAAAAAAAAAAAAAAAGACAATTTTTAAAACATCACTCAATTTTCCTTTAAACAATATAATTCTACCATAAAAGAAATTTTAGAGAATGAAATAATCTCATTTACTCTTATTTTAACCGCTCTGGGCACCCAAAATAACAGAGGGCACTGCCCACGGCTCACACTCCTCTTCCTTCACTCAGTAAGGCCCATAATTCCTCAGTTTTAGGAATAATTGTCAGGTGGCAAACATTTGGTAGGTATTTCCTTTCAATTGATTGTATTCTAAAGAGAAATAGAATCTAGATTTTTATTTGTGGTTTTAAACCCGCCAGGTATGCAGTACACGAATATTTCCAAGGGTAAAGGAGGCACGTGTCACCTCTCAATGTGCAGGCAATTGCACATGAAATACCTCCGTGGCTTGTTGCTGCAGTCACACCTCTGATCCTCAGATCGGCTTAATTTAACCATTTTTCAACGTGTTAATATATTTCCCTATTTTAAATTCCTGCTTAGTGGGAAGTTTCCCCATTGAGCATCTGATTTAATTTTGTCTGCTTGGATGCCCTTTAGGTAAAGGACACCATTCAATATTGGAATTAGAAGCATTCTATCTATTTTTCCCCCTGCAGCCAGGGAAAGAGAAAGAAGAGCACAAAGAGGCAGGGTCCTAAACAACTCTAGACGCAGCAATTCTCTAGCCGCTGAGCAATGAGGTTTCATACGCTGCCGGAGGACCCATTCATCTTAATCCATCTGGAAAGAGGGCTATGCGCAATATTTCACAATCTAAGTACTTTCTGACAAATCTATTAATTATGCACTCAAACAAATTATTTGCTGCCTGTAGAGAATTGCTACTAGATTTTTTTCTTGTGCCAGAATCCATGATCTCTTTTCTGCTTTTAACTCCTTGCTGTCATTACCACAGTTATATTAGTCCCCTATTTTTAATCATCCATTATTTTAAATTTAGATGTGGTCACTATTAGAGAGAAGCTGAACAAGGGGTCAAAGTAACATGACACCTAACAGCTGAATTTCCTGCCTACTTCCTGATACCTCTTGTCTTCTTTTCTCCTTTTTCCAAAGTATATGGAAGATATCTCTTCTCCATGTTAAACCAATAGATGAGTACAGTAGTCTATGGTTTACTGGTGCTTCCCAAGCCACTCACAATTTCTTTTCCTACTTCTAAAGACAAGTTCTCCTCCACAACTTACGAATAACTTCAGAGCTGTGATTTATTCTCACTATTTTCATGATTACACTCAAGTTCTAATATGTCATTTAAGGACCTCAAATCATTTTTTAAAACTGTGTTTCATAGCCTTAGAAGTACTATATAGTACTATATAGAATAGTACTATATATAGTACTATATAGAAGTACTATATAGTACTTAGAAGTACTATTATAGAAAAAAAATGAAAACAATTAGAAAGAAATACAAATAAAAACCACCCATAATACTACCTTTTGTTAATGTGTGCATGCCTTTCTAGATTTATATATTTAAAATATATGTACTATATATTGAAAAACGGGAGTATATATAATTTTACATGGATTTTTTACTTACCATTTCATACATATGGTCTACATTACTAAGACCTTCACAAACGTTGAGGAAATAAATATAATTAAGAACGAATCTTCGCCCAACCCATAAATCCTCTCTACAAAGACAGGAGACAAAAGACATTTAATTACTGAATAAGCATTAAACCAAAATGTGATGACCATTACAAACAAGTCACTGAGGATCACAAAGATAGAAAGAAATCTCATTCTTCTTTATACCCAGATACAACCCATTAAATATATGTTTCTAATATATATTTAAAAAATTTTCAAGTAAGAGGACTTAACATTATTATTGGTCACACACAGTTCATCCTAACTTTAACTGGTAACTGAGGTGACCATCTGTGTTAGCTGATGGCTTTATCCAAAGTAAGAACAAACTTCTCATATTATTATGACAGGAGATACTTTGCAACTTGAAGCAAGATATGAAAGACACTTTTAACTTGTACTTGTTCTTTCAACATACATATAATTTTTAAAATCTTATAATATCCTATCATAAAAAATAGACCCATATATACCAAATTATCCTCCCATATTGGATGTTATTTTTTTAATAACCCTATTTTAAATAAATTTTCAATGTACATTTGTTTGAATAAAGCTTTCAAGTACTTTTATCCTTACCACATGAAATATGACCGTGTTCTCTCTGGGACAAAGAGAAAAAATACTAATATTGCCCTCAAAAACATACACATGCATGTAATGAAGACACCCATAAACACATATTTTTAGTGCACTTGTGATAATTTAAAGTACATGTACAGATATATTCAGTAATCAGCTGAATGCATTCAACAGATCAGATGCTTAGAAAAATTCATGTTCATATCCTTACCATTAAATTACATGTTCAGAATTCAGTTTCTTAAGAGCATCCATATATTGGCTAACCATTCATGAAAATATGCCCCATCTCCTGACTGTGAGAGCTGCTCCTTCTATAAAAAGACCAAGTGCTTCAGATTTGAATTGTCAATGGCTCTTCTGATAAGAAATCACTTTCCAAATGGCAGTTTGGTGGCCTGGAAAAGTGAATGTGCCTCCAAGGTGAAAATAGTATAAAATATTTTATTTTCCTAAATTAGAGGGACAAATTGTCATATTTTAAATTTTCCCAAAACCAAAAATTTTCCTTTTGAAGTAGGCAGGCTTTTTGCCATTTTATATCTAAAGGAAAGTGATGGCAGACCCAGAATTTAAACTCATCACTGTCGGATATCAAAATCCCTGTCCTCTCCCTTATAGTAAGAGGCAGTAACCATAGTCCAGTCCCTGCTCCTTGCTTTGAAAAGCATCTTTGAGTGAATTAATTGTGATTTCATAATTACTAGGAGAACAAAGGGCACTGAAGGAAATGCAAGAACAAGTATATGGCAGCAGATTTTAAACAGAAGTCATGGAGAATTTCAGAACCTCATTCAGTGACTAGAGAAAGAAAATAAGATGAAGACATACTGAAATACCAGATGACTAGCTTTATTTATTAAAACTTCCTTTTCTAATCTCAGAAAAAAAATCCTCCCAACCATGATAATTTGCTTCCTAAAAGTTTAATGAATTGCCAATATTTTCCTATATTGCCCATTTTGTTTTTCTGAGATATAACAATGGTCATCAGATGTTTGCCATAAATCAACAAAAGAAAAAAGTAAAGTGCTAAATTGCCTCAGTATAGCAGCAACCTTGGTTTTTAATTTTTTAATGAAACTTTTAGCTAAGTTTTAAAATAGATAAATTATGTTGCACAGAAGTTAGTCACAACAACTATAATTTACTTTTCTAAACCTTTATTTATATTGTTGACATCATTACCGATGTCCCCATTCTCCCCCACATTGCCTCCCTCCCCTCAACCCCCACCCACTCTTTCCTCTGGCAGTCACCACACTGTTGTCTGTGTATAGCATCATTCATATATGTCTTTGGCTAATCCCTTTACTTTTTACCACCCTCCTCCCAACAGCAGTCAATCTGTTGCACATATCCATGCCTTTGTTTCTATTTTGTTCATCAGTTTCTTCTCTTCAACAGATTCCAAATATAAGTGAGATCATATGGTATTTGTCTTTCTCTGACTATCTTATTTCACTTAGCATAATCTCCAGGTCCATCCATCCTGTTGCAAAAGGTAAGTTTTCCTTCATTTTTACTGCTGCATAATATTCTGTCATTTAAATGTACCACACACAGCTTTACTATCCACTCATCTACTGATGGGCAGGCACTTGGGCTGTTTCCAAATCTTGGCTATTGTAAATAACACTTCAATGAACATAGGACTACACATATTCTTTTGAATTAGTGTTTGGTTTTCTTCAGATATAGTCCCAGTAGTGGGATTACTGGATCAAAAGGCATTTTCATTTTTAATTTTTTGAGGAAATTCCATACTGTTTTCCACAGTGGATGCAGCAGTCTATTTTCCCACCAGTATTTCACAAGGGTTCCCTGTTCTCTACATCCTCACCAGCATGTGTTGCTTGTTGATTTATTAATGATGGCCATTCTGACAGGTATGAGATGGTATCTTATTGTGGTTTTAAGTTGCATCTCTCTAGTGATTAGTGATATTGAGCATTTTTTATACATCTATTGGCCATCTGTAAGTCCTCTTTAGAGAAGCATCTATTCTGGTCCATTTTTTTAATTTGATTGTTTTTCTTTCTGGCATCAAGTTGTATAAATTCTTTGACAAAAGAGGCAAGAACATACAATGGAATAAAGACAGTCTCTGTTCAATAAATTAAACTGGGAAAATTGGACAGGTACACATGAAAAAAAAACAAAACTAGACCACCAACTTACACCATACACATGAGTAAACTCAAAATGGATAAAAGACTTAAATGTAAGTTGTGAAACTATAAAAATCCTAGAAGATAACACAGGCAGTAAAATCTCAGACATCTCTCAAAGAAAAATGTTTGCTTATATATATCATAAGGTAAGGGAAACAAAGAAAAAAACAAATGGAACTATGTCTAACTAAAAAGCTTTTGCACAGCAAAAGAAACCATCAACAAAATAAAAAGGAAACCTAGTGTATAGGAGAACAATTTTCCAATGATATATCTGATAAGGGGTTAATTTCCAAAAAAATATGTAATTTATTTTAAAGACTACTACCACTTTTGCTACTATAATATTCTAGTCTCAATAACTGAAGATTATGAGTTTATAAAGCATTAACATCACCTCTTGGCAAAAGTTGGAAAAACGTGCTGGTGATGCTTATTTTACTCTTTAATGGATTATATTTAATAGTAAAAATAGTCCTGTTTGATGATAGTATAGAACTGCAATCAAATCATGATTAAGAGCAAAAGAAGTTCAGTCACTGAAACGATAACCTCTGATTTAGCTTTCTCTAAGAAATGTAGTTTCAAACCTAACTGGTTCAGGTTTGAAAATAGATATGTCTAGAATACGGAGTATGGAGTTAGATGGCACTGTCCTCTTAAGTATCTGCTTCCTCAATTCATGTATATGTATATTTATACACTTAATCATATACGCTTAATCATATATAATCATATAATCATATAATATGATACACTTAATCATATATGCATATATGATTAAGGAAATAAGCAAGGAACCCCTGGATATGAGGTGTGAGTATGATGTAATCAATGGCACAGCCTCTCTCCATCCATATTCCCATCCTCATTTTAGCCTAATGGACTAGTCTTGAGTCTCAAAGAGAAGGAAGAGAGTCCAAAAATGAAGGGCCTGACTCAGATGACAATCAGGATTGTCTTGGAGCACAAGGACCAAGTAAAGCATGAGTTCAGGACAGGACAGGTGCTGGGTAGGGGAAGGGTACAGACATCTTCCTCATGACAAGGCGGAAGAAAGCAACAGAATCAAATCATGACTGCAATGCAGAAACACAACGGAGTACTCCCCACATGGTGGAACACAGAGGCAGGCCCAAAGCAGATCTCTCACTGGGCCCTGGAGGACACATGAGTAGGGGGGTTAATAATTCAAATGCAAGTAGATTTCGGATTTAATGAGGTGAAGATAATCATGTTAATGGGATTAAATTTGTGTCCACTTCTACAGTCAGGCCTAGGTCATGATATTTATATAACGTGTTGTGCTGTCATCATCTTAAGAATCTCAAAGCCATTGAGATTCTTAAGCCTTCCCTTGTGACTGTTACCAACAAAGCATTTCATATTAATGAAAAGTTTCCAAAAGAACACACATACGTACCTCAATCTAGACAGTCTACTTTATCATCCACTATGGAAAGCAACCCTACTGAAGCTCAAAACAAACCATAACTCATTTGTTTTTTTATTTAAGCTTTATTGTATTTCTCCCATTACCATTTGGTCCTCAGACACACCCCTTCCCCCAGCAATCACCACATTGTTGTCCATGTCCATGAGTCCTTTACCCTTTTTGTTCAGTCCCTTCATTTTAATGCATTGTTAGTCCACCAGCCTCATCAGAAGCTTTGAAGGGAGACTGAGACAGTGATTAAAGAGAGGAAAGAACAGTATCAACATTAATCAACCATGTTCGATGTACCAAGCCTGGTGCCAGTCATTATCAATGCAGTCTGACTTAACCCTCACTTCCATTGAGAAGGATGTATGATTATCATGGCCCCAGATGAGAAAAGAACATTCAGAGTTTACAAAATGGTCCCATAACTAGAAAGATCCCTGAGATATCATCCACATGAGCCCATGTTTTCTTCCTTTTACAGAAGTCCTCAGAACAATGCCCTAAGTCTAACTGTATCCCAAGTCTACTCTTTTTATTTTCCCATGTCCATTATCCAGTCTGACCATATGAGGTTCAGGCAGATAACCTTTATGCTGGTTTGACACACCACCAAGAATCCAAGGGCCCACGTATTCTGAAAATAGCAACTGGAATAGTTCACTGCATATAAAAGAAACTGACCCTGGCTAACTTCAGCAGAAAGCAGAAAGTTTTCTAGGCATGTGTGGTAGCTTACATAAACAAAAGGAATGAGAAGAGCTGGGGCTCAAAGAAATAGAGCAACCAGGTTAATTCTGGGGAGTCAAAGCAAATGGGCCACAGTGTCAAGGTGCTGCTGTCAGGATGAATGGACTGCAGGCTGTTTCCATCATTAGATCACTGCACTCAGGAAAAGGAGGAGACTGTGGTCCAGGCTGAGTCACATGCCCATGCCTCGGCAGGGAAGAGGAAGGCTCAATAAATGAGTGCAGGCAAGGCTGCATGCAGCAGGGGAGGGGTGGTCCACAGGAAAATCAAGAGTGTGGGATGGGCAAAATAACAGATCCTCACTACAATAATGGTCTCCTGTGCCCTCACAAATGTCCTCTCTTGTCACATTGCAGTGAGTGGTTTCTGCTTACTCACATATTCCTCACACAGAGCCCTCTGAAGCTGAGGCTGAGCCACAGAGAGCAGTCTTGCTCACTATCACCTCGTGCCAGAACTGCTTCCAGCTTTGATTCATTACACACATCACTTCCATCTTCCCCACCAGAACATGATATATATGGTAATTTATTTCACTGTTTTGTACTTGCTGCTGCCCCCTCACATCCTGCATCATTTAAACAGAGTTCTGCATCAGCAGCCATGAACATAAAGACCTACCCCCAGCCAGAGGGAGAAAAGAACTTGACCTTCTCTCCCTTTCCTCCTCACAGAAGGAGTCAGCCAACTGCAGTCCACATGTTATAGGATAGACACAAACCCTCTGGCTATATCTGTCTTTCTGAGAATGCTGAGTTCTACAAATCAGAGAGGGAGAAAATGAGCAGACAAATTGTGTAACAGATCGAAGAGCCAACAAGAATGGTTCTGAAAGCACATAAAAGCCCTCTACAGCGATGCTCTGTTATCAAAATTAAGTGCTATAGACTTTCTAGAGATCATAGTTTAGAACTTTCCTGAACAATGGAGCAGAATTTGTGATTCTGAAATATAATTTGTTTGAATCATCCACTTCATTAAGATACCAAAAGGATTTTCTATTTATTAATGTGACATTCAAAATAAAAACATGAGCAAATGCTGCCCTTATAAATTAATAATAGTTTGTTTAAGGGGAAATACTGGGTTAGCCAAAAAGTTTGTTTAGTTTTTTTCTGTACAATGGGTCTAGTAGCACTTAGTTATCATTAACTTCATTTGAAACAGTTCTGTTAAATTGTATTGTGACAGCTGTCATATCAGCGTGCATTAAAAGAACTTACCAAAATTGGTGAATTTTTGTGTGGCCATTTAATTACTGAAGATGGATGAAAATATATATTTTGGGCATATTATGCTTTATTATTTCAAGAAAGGTAAAAGCACAACTGAAAAGCAAAAAAAGATCTGTGCAGTGTATGGAGAAGGTTCTGTGACTGATCAAACAGTTAAAAGTGGTTTGCAAAGTTTCTTGGTACCACAGACATTTGGCCAAGTAATTCTTTGCTGTGGGGCTGTCTTATGCATTAGAAGATGTTTAGCAGCATGCCTGTCCTCTACCTACTAGAAGCCAAGACCGGAAGATAGCCAATATACTCAAAATATCCAAATCAATGAAGTTATTGGTGAAAATGAAAAAAGTGCCCTTTATTTTACAGAAAAAAACTAAATGGATTTTTTTGATCAACCCAATAAATGAATAAATGATTTTGCCAACAAAAGAAATAAAATATAAAATTTGCTTTACTATGGAGCTGAATATGAAATGCTCTTAATTCCTGTAAATCTGACCTCAGGTAGAGCTTTCCAGGGAGTAACTGGTGGGACAGACATGCCCTCCTGTTGTCATATCTGCTAGATACTGCTAACTTGGTAGAAAAACCTGGAGAGCTTACAGGGCCTGGAGAGAACCACATACTGAACCTAAGAATCCATTTCTCATCCTGCCCAGCAAAGTAGTGCCACTCATTGAAGGGTGACCTGAAGTTCTGAAGGGGGATAGGAAACAGGCCAGGAAAAAGTGATCATTTCTGCCAATAAAATAGGGTTGTGATATTTTGTGCTTATTGTTAATTTCTAATCAATTTCTGTTTCCAAGGAGAGAATAATGCAGGAGAGGGAGAGGGAATAAAAGAGAATCACTAAACAAAAACTTTCAAAACAGAGATGTCAAAACACTCAAAGGTATTTTTTATGCCCGTGACTTAAAGCTCTTCATCTCCTCAAACTTGAAAGATCTCCTTCAGATAAAGGTCCTGTTTGAGCAGAAATCACAGGAAGGGGCGGGGTCAGGGGCGGGGAAGGAGGGGAGAAGAGAGGACAGAAGAGAGAATTGGCCCATGCATGAGGGTGTGGCGTGTTAGACTAACTTATTCCAGGGGTGGCATACACAATTGAGCCATCCTTGCCAGGGCTTAAGTTGCAGGTTAGCCATAGTAGTATTTTGGTTAGATATGCAAGAGTATATTACCATTATTTTTAAATGAAACATAAACGAAGTTATTGTAAATGCCTTCTAAAATATTTTCTTGTTCTCGTTTTGCTAAATGAGTCTCCAGAACAAAATGGATAGCTGCTCCTGTTATTTGTTATAGTAAAACTATACCCTTCTTTTGGGGTTCCATGCCTTCTACTAACTAGTCCCAATTGGCCTTTCAGACCTTGTCTCTCAACACCCATAGAACACTCAGAGCACTCTACTTACTGTGGCTGATTCACATTTTATGTTCCACATGTTTAACTCTTTTTAGAAGTTAAGCCTTTATGACATTCTGCACACTGGGAATAGTCTCCTCTGGGAATAGTCTCCTCAATTCAAATTCTTGTTTTTCTTAAGTGTTAGTTTAAATTACAAATTAATTTCTGCCCCAATTTCCCTGAGCTTAAGCTCATTGACCTTTTAGCTTCTCACCACAATTATTGGCTCGTCCATGTGCTACCTTCGATGTCCTATAGCAATCCGTGCATGTATTGCTTTTATCTTCACAAATAGATTATGAGCATTTCATGGCAACAACCATTTTTTCCATCTCCCTGTGGCTCTGAAGCCACTAAACAATGGGCATTATTGCAGTATGTACTCAGTAAAGTTGTGTTGAATAATTAAGTGGACCTCTCTGAGTCCAAAAAGATTGCACTCAAAGCACAAATTGGGAAAAGAAGGAATGGATGTAAAAAATAAGACAAAAATACTGTCCCACTCCCTGCAGGACTCACACTTACCTTTGAAGATGCTAAAACCTACATGAAAAATGACAAGAACACAGAAAAGACACACCAGACACATAAATTTCCATCTTCACCTCAGGAAAATATGTTATCTAGGTGCAGTCCTATGACCCATCGTGCACAGGGGCCTCCGGGAGAAACATAAAGTTCCAGGGACCGAAGGAATCAACACACCCAGGGAAGTCGCAGAGGGCTGAGATGGCTGCATAGTCTCAGCTGCGATGAATCAGGGTCACGCAGCTTTGCAAGGGCATGGCAGGAGACCACCAGTGGGGCAACCAGAGTGGGATGCTATTGGCTGATTCCCAGGAGTTCTTCTGTCAATGAAGCTCAAGAATATTCCTTATTTGTTTATTTATGTATCTATTTACTGCTTTATTGAGGTATAATTGGTATACATACAAAAAACTACACACAAATAATGTATAAAATTTGGTGACTCTAGACATGTTACCTTCACAGGATTGAGGTAACAAATATATCCACTACCTCCAAGTTTCCTGGTGTCTCTTCGTTGTTTGGTGTGTGTGTCTGTGTTAAGAACACTTAACATGAGATCTCCCATCTTAAAATATTTTAAGTGTACAATACCTTACTGTTAACAGTAGGCTCCATGTTGTACAGCAGAGCTCTGGAACTACTCATTGCATGTAACTGTAACTGTAACTGAGAAAACACATGCTAAGAGAAGAATCTGCCACACTGCTGTGACAGCCCTCTAGAGGAAGGTGGGGAGTGAGGCTGCGTAGTCCAACAGCACAGGAATGTTGGAAGAAAGCCAGTAACACCTTTTGATTTGATACTCTAATCAGCTTCGAACTGCAGAAAATGTGGATTGAGGCTCACACCGCTCCACATTTCTAATTACCATAGAGTTCCCTGGCCTGCTTTATTTTTCATTGGCATATATATGACCACCTTCCACAGTATCTATTTATTTGCTTATTTATTATCTTAGTTCTCCCATGGTTATAATGGTGATGGGGGTGGATTGAATGTGGGAGGTGGAGTTGAGTAGGGTGGAGGAGAGTAATTGAGGGAAATTGAGGGCAACTGTAACTGAACAACAATAATAATAAAAAAGAATAGCTATTTAGTTTGTTTTGTTTTGCAGTTTATAGGATAGAGCTGGGCACTTGATAAATTAGCATAAATATGTGTTGAATAAATGTAGTATTCCTAGGTAATTGGGTCAAATGAATTATTAGTTCAAGATATATTTCAGTAACTTTGTATTTTACTTTGTAGAATACCCTTTACCACCCATTGAATAGATATACCCTCAACTTCATCTGATACTCAAACAAAAATCATAGTTCTTTCTCAATGATTAAGTAATATAACATAGTGCCTGCAATTGAAAAATAGTTTAGTAAATGTTGCTTGTCTCTCTACTACCAGGAACAGTTGAATTCATATTCTCTCATTCTCTCATTCTCTCTCTCTCTCTCTCTCTGTCACACACACACACTTGATAGCAAAATACCTCCCTATTTATATAAAATGATGAACAAATACTTTGTCTTAGGTATGTGTTGTATGTCATCATGGCCTAGAAATGTAGGTCTTGATAAGTACTCAAAAAATGTGTTCTTAATAAATTAATGAATTCTTCAATAGGCATCCTCAGATAAGACCAATGACACCTTTTATAGTGAAGAAATAGCTTATATCCTGAATGGTGCTAATGCAAATTGCAAATGTGCTAAATTTATTAGTATCATAAACAACAAGTCTTAAAATTAAACTATTGCTATTGTCAATAACTTTTCTGTTGTGTTGGAAATGAGACTGAATGCCTTTCTGCTTTCACTTTCTAAACTTGTTCTCATTCACAATGGTTATGAATAAGAAATAGCAGCTACTTACAGTAAATAAGCATTTAGGAAGATACCAATTTCTGTCTGTTTTATTTTTGAAACTTGGTGCTGACTCATGTGTTTCACCTTCTCATCTCTTTTCTACCCCAAAGTTAATTATTTCAGTTCCATCTGACAACTGCCTTTCTAGTCCTTCCTGTGTACTTTTTTGTGGCTTATCAGCCAGAAAACATTGGCTTCACAAGACACATGTGATTTTATTGATTTTGAACATAATGAGAGGGAGCAACATTTTCCTACATATTTTTCTGTAGTTTAAATATGTTTTCTAGCACACTTTCTACCATGTTTTCTAATGTGGAACTTATGTTCTAATGAAATGTTAAACATATAATGGACAGATATAGGGGGAACATGATTCTGTGAAGAGTTACTGAACTAAATACATTCTGCTCCACCTTTTCAAAATTTGTCACACCATCCTCATCCTCCTGTGGTTTTTATACTCTTCCCCAATACCCATCTGACAGTGTTTCACTTCAGCTTTCACAGCTAAGAATTTTTTTTAACATTAAATGTCCCCTTTCCTTCTCAGATTTCCTAGGCCTGCATCTTTTCCCAGGAGCACTTATCTCTGCTTTTGCAGCCTCTTTAAATTCTGAATCGCAGTAAAGGACACAGGTAGGACTAAAGCCTGACAGGACACAAGCCCTGCCTGGTCTCAAATGCAGGACTTTCTCCTATCCCATTTCTGATTTTTCAAAATACAACTCAGTGAAACGTCTCCTCGTTAACCCCTTGAGCAAAAGTCACTAACACCCTCCTCACTTTTCTTCCATCATTTCGTTACTGCTGTCACTATCATCTTCATCAAACTTGTAACATGAAACACTTTCCCACTCTTTATTTCTGGTTCAAGAAGCTTCCCTTTGGAATAGCATTGTCCAAAAGAACTTCTAAAAGGATGAGATGGCCTATCTACACTGCCCAGTTTGGCAGCCACTAGCCACATGTAACTGCAGAGCCCTTTAAAGGTAACTAGTGTGAAAGAGAAACTAATTTTTTAATTTTATTGAATTTTAATTAAATTAAACTTAAATAGCTTCCTGTGGCTCATGGCTACTGTAATGCACCATGCAGATTTAGAATAGCACTCCTGGCTGCTTTCTACACCACCTGAGAAACTCTGTAGCACCCCCTTCCCAACTTTCACTAATGGCTGTGACATCTTCTCTTATATCTCAGTTTTATTAAGGAATATTTTTGCTTTAGAATTCTTTTTCTCCCACATAGACTCTGTTTTCTCCAAATGCCTTTTCTATTGTGTGTGTGTGTGTGTGTGTGTGTGTGTGTGTTGGTCTTTTCATATTAGAGATTTCCTTCTAATCTGATCTTTGGCTTTCTTTTTTTTTTCATATATAAGACTATGAAAATTAATACCTTGGTGGAAATCAGTGCATGTGGATAGGGCTTGTAGATGACAGTCTGTTGCCCATTGAAGTGACTGAGATAGTTTTTGCTTGTTTACTTTTTTAAACTAGAAAATTCCCATGTCAATTCACACAGGTTGGTAAATGCGATAGAAAACGTTTTTCCACGATGTGGCTGGAATGTATACACCAAGGTATCGGTATCTAGAGAGCTGATAGAGGAAAACAACAGCGTTGGGGTGTCATGGTCTCAACCGTCAGCAAATAATTTAGTGTTAATATCCAGTGTTCTCAATAGGGAACCTTGGTCTTCCCTGTTGCTGTGTTTTCCAGTACAGAGACCCTCTAGTACATATCCCTACCAGAGAATAAACCTCCTGTTTATTCTATCTAGAGGGAGAAAGGCCATCCTCCATCTAGGGGAGGTGAAGGAGGAACTTTTGATGTTATAACTGCTTCTTAAACAGACTCTCAACCATTCCTTACAATTTAAGCCTCATGTGAGCTTCTCTAGGGTCCCTTCACATAACACGTGTGGTTTCTCAGACCTCCTTACTCATAAGTCTGCTTTCTGGGCACTTCTAAAATAGTTACCACTCATCTTTTCCTTCAACTTTTTTGAGGTCAACGTGAGATAAATATGTGTTCAATGTACATTTATAACCATAAATATCTTAATCTGTTTTATGAGGTCTGTCCAGGAAAAGTCCAACCATTGTTAATGTAATGAGAATGATTTGCACAACATCAATGTAACCTGGCAGCCAAGGAGAGTGGACTGGAATGTGTGTGTGTGAACAATGACTGTACTAGTCATTGCTGGGAGTAGATGCCATTGAGTGAGCATGCATACTGTACGGCTGCCACATTCAAAAAGACTGAATAAGTAGAGCAACGAATCTGCGTTGAACTTGAACATTCATCCATAGAAACTATTCTGATGATTCAGAAGGCCAGAGCTATGGGCAACTGGTGATTGGCAGCTTCATCGCAACAACATGCCTGCTCATGCATCATATCTAGTGCAGTTTTTTGCTGAAACATCAAATCACCCAGGTGACTTAGCCCCACTACAGCCCAGATTTGGTGCCCTGAGACTTCTGGCTTTTCCAAAAACTAAAATCACCTTGAAAGGGAAGAGATTTCAGACCTTCAATGAGATTCAGGAAAACACAGTGGGGCAGCTAATGGTGACTGGTAGAACTATATGAGATCCCAAGGTGCCTAATTTGAGGCATCATTGTCCTATGTACGATGTTTCTGGTATCTTCTTCAATAAATGTCTCAATTTTGCATAGCACGTGGCTGGATATCTTCCGGACAGACCTCGTATCTAAGTGTGAGGGTGTTTTGAGGGGTGGGGGAATCTTACCCACCCTTGTGTTTCTAGTGTATGGTGCACAGAATGTGGTGGGCATTCTAAAGTACTCTCTAAATTAACAGATACACCCACGGATGCAGAGATTAATGAAAGCATACATACAAGGATGGACACATGAACAAGAGCATCTTAGTTGTTCAGAGATGTGTGAGCTGTCAAGTATGGAGGGTGAGTTGTCTTTTGAAGTAACATGTCTTTGGAGTTGTCCTTCTGCCTCATGAAAAAGCATACTCTCCAGCTCACCAAGTGTTTCCTCATTTGAATTACAGAGCACTGATACTCACTAGGCCCTGGATGATTATTTGCCCCGTTTAATGATTTCTCCTCTCACCAGGACACACAGAATCCTCAGCCCTTATGGCAGCCAGCTACCTCCTCCAGGAATCTTGTCATGAATAGCATTACAGAAAGTGAAGATCATTGCTCCTTCTCCTGAAAATTTGTGAAGCATTGTTTTTACAGTAACTGACAGTGCCTTGCAATGCAGATTTCATGGATTTTCTGTGAAGCATTGTAAAGTAACAGTACACTTTTCAAAGATTTCTGCTCTGCTTAAGTGTTTCGATTGCATCTAGCATACAATGTTATAGTGGGAGAATTCATGAATATTTTACTTATAGAGAGAAAGAGAAAGCTATCTTGCCTAAATAATCTTTTATTTTGTAAGGTTTTAGGTTCCTCCACCCTGGATTATTGTGTGTGTTTTTTTTTAAACCCTACATTAAACAGCTTCTTTCAAAGCTTCTCTCTTCCTTTAACTGTTTTCACATTTACAGACTGTGCTCCTATAATCTAATAAAATTAAGCTATCAGGAGGAAACCATCACATCAGAAAGGGCTGGGGAAGCATTGTAAAGCACCAGACATCTCCCTAGGAGAACATCTCTTGGGAGTGTGTTCCGGGAAAGTAGCAGTGGGTGGAACTGCTGAGCTCCTTAGTCTGTGAAGCTGAAGCCTGCCTTCCTACACTTGTCTTCTTTACATAAGCATTTTCCTTTTAAGGCAGCCTACGGTGGCAGTGGGAGAAAGCCAGCAGGCACACTGGTCAGATCTAAATATTCCAAAGAGGATATAAAAATAAAACATCGTACCTGAGTGAATGGCCTTCTAACATTTACAATCTTGGGCTGTTTTATGAATGCTCTTTCATTTCCCAGCATACTCCCCACCCCATTTTCTGATCTCCTTGTAAATTTGAACTTCCAGGAGGCAGAAGAGGCTTCAGATTGTTAACAGCTTGAACAGCAAAAAGGCTGGTTCTTTTATTTTTTTTTCATGAAGCATTTTATCCTAACTAAAATGTGAAGGAGGTCAGCTCTAAGCACATTTCATTGGAAATTTATACCCCCATGACTACTCATCTCCACAAGCATGTTTTCTTCTACAAAACCCCTTGTATTTTTGAGGCTTGGCAGAGTATTTTCCTTTAAGGAAGATGCATAGCAGACATACATGACTTTAGACAACTGGATCTCAAACTTTAGTGTGTATCTGAATCACTTGGGAGACTTTATTTAAAATGCAGATCTCTGGGCCCTGTTTCATGTCTGCCAAATCAGAAAGTTTGTGATGTTTTGAGAAATGCATAAAAGATAATTCCCTAAGTGCAACAAGGGGTGAACAAGAAACATACAGGTATTTTTAGCGTGGTGATTTACAGCACTGGCAATGTCAGACAAATCTAACCTTGGATAAAGTTTTCCCAGATCCAACTGCCCTCTCCCGGCCCCTCTCTACTAGTGTATCTTTTGCTCCTTTTCTACATGTTGAATGTTAGCATTTAATTGCAGCTTAAATAATGTCTTTCAGATTGTCTGTTATGTTGTACACCTGAAACTAATACAAAATAATATTGAATGTAAACGTAAAGTGAACAAAATAAAAGGCCTTTCATGTAGTATCCCTCATATTCAGCACAGTACATGAAATGAAGTAGTCATTCCACCAGCATTATTCAGGTATCTAACTATGCTTAAGAGCCCAGAGAAGTGGTACTTCAAAAGGAACCTAAAATACAATCAAATGTTCTCATGGCATAAGTGTCCATTGAAAGACAAATGGATAAAGAAGTGGTGCATATATATACAAGGACTATTACATAGTCATAAAAAAAGCATAATAAAATCTTGCCATCTGCAACAACATGGATAGACCTAGAAGGTATTATTTTAAGTGAAAATATTAGACAGAGAAAGACAAATACCATATGATTTCACTTATATTTGAAATCTAAAAATTAAAATGAACAAAACAGAAACAAACTCATAGATACCGAGAACATTTTGATGGCAGCCAGACAGCAGTGGGGTTGGGGGGTTGGTTGTATAAAAAAAGAGGAAGGGATTAAGAAGTAGGGAATGGTAGTTTCAAAACAATCACAAGGATGTAAAGTACAGCATAGGGAATATAGTCAATAATATTATAGTAATTAAGTATGATGCCAGGTGGGTACTAGACTTATTGAGGGGATCACTTTGTAAGTTATATAAATGCCCAATTACTATGTCATATAACTAAAGCTAATATAATATTGTATGCCAATTATAATTGAAACAATAATTTTAAAAAAGGTACTCATGGCTTTGGAGAGAATTCTTGAATAAGAAGAAGTGTTATTTTTAGGGAATACTTCAAACATGTTTTTATGTCCCCAGAAGAATGATTTACTTTCATGAATGTATTGAGTAGATTTTCTTAGTTAAATGGATTCCTTTGTGAAGTCACTTAACCAGACCATCTTTCAACATAGACGGACATCTAGGTTTCCCATTCTTTGCCTTTCTTGGTCACTTACGGAGTATGCTCTTCCAATATCTATGGAAGAGCAGAATGAACATCTCAACTGACCACAACCCAAAGTACCAAGAGCTATGATTCTTGTTAGGTGTTTATCTATAACAGAAAGCACTTTCATATTCTGAAAATAATTGAGGAAATTCCTTCTCTTGTCCCTTTTTTCCATTTCCTCCATCTCTTTTTTTTTTTTTCTCTTTCTAACATTTTGGCCATAGTGAGGTACAAAGTAATGACCCACAAGTTACCCACAATAAGTGGTGTTTTGCCTCTTGTGTGAAATGTATAGAAAAATATCAGCTGCCTTAGAAGACCCATGTGAGAAGTGAATGGGATAATACTTGAAAGGCCCATGGAATATAATCTGGCACATAGTAAAGCTTAGTAACTGTTCACTGTACTTATGACACACTTACAGCATGCAAAATGAATTTGGGTGTGCTTCCAATAAAAAGTTTAGATCAATCCCTTGGAGTCCCAATTTCAAATGGAAATTGCTGAGAGATAACACAAGACCATGCCAGAAATAATGAATACCCTCTAGTCAGTAATTTCATGTACACAGTATTATATGTACCAGCTTTTCTCGTTTTAGATATCACTAAAGTGCTCATTCCATCTAAGGCCCACTGCAAAAAAATGCTACATGAATATTCCATCCAAAAAGGTATCATTGGTTAAGATATATAAGCTGAAGAACATACATCTTCTCGGCCATTTGGAAGCTAAAGGGTAAATAATGCTTAAAGTACATATAATCCCCAAATACCTAACTTCCTCCTTTTGAGTAACTACTTTGATCAAAAACCCAAGTTGATAATTATGTATGTTTAATGTTTCTAATCAAGTCAAAGGCACCTGTATTTCTCATTCCTCAGAAACACCAGCTCTTAGCTATGCTCAATAAATGTGATATCCCATTTGTGACAAGCCTGTTAAGAGGAAACAAGTGCTAGTCTGAAATAGAGAATAATAATGTTATCAAAAGAATCCAAAGACTTTTTTTTTTCTCAAGTATACCTCATTATGTGTATTATATTCATTCTCTTTTGGAGAATTTTGTGTACTAAGGAGGATAGTAGCATTAACAAGAGAACATATCAGAAAGCATTCTTTACAAGAAATTTCAGTGGCAAAGCACCATGCTCTGCAACATATTTATTGCAACATACATTTCCCTTACAATCAACCTTTCAACCTGGTCCACTTCAAAATCTACCAGCTGGTTGTATATGAGAAAAACCTAGGAGTCATTCCTCATACCTTTCTTGCTTCATGATCTATATCCAAGTTCTTTCAGTTTCACCTCCTATATGTTTGTCAAGTCAATTCATCTCACTCCATCTCCATAGCTACCACCTTAATGTAAGTCACTTTTTCCCTTACCTGGTTTACTGCAATACCATTATAACTGGTTCATCTGTTCCTCTCTGGCTTTGCAACAATCCATTCCCCTTAGTGCAGCTCAAGTGATCATTTGGATTGCAACCTGGATCACACAACCTTTAAGTATGTGCTATTATGCTTAAGAGAAAAAAAAAAGTCATTGGCTTCCCCAGGATGCCCTGTGAGGTCTTCCCCTGCCTACCCCTCCACACTCCATCTGGCTTTACTCTCCTCCCAGTGTTCTGTACTGATTTCAACAGGAATGTATGCTTAAATTTAAGATACAACAGTTCCTCTCCTTCATATTATACCTTGCAGTGAACTACTTAAGGTACATATTTTGAACAAATATTCAACATAATAAATTTGGTTCACCAGCTTGAAAACCAAGATTTTGGCACTTATAAACATTAGAAAACATGTTGGATTAAAATTTATTTCCCTCAATGCATGATCAAAGCACATTCTCTATTCATGTGACACCTACACAATATATAGGTGCTATATGTATTACCCAATCTCACTGACTTTTTGTAATCAGATGGTTTGAATTCAAGTAAACAGAGACTTTCAAAGTACCTAATTTGTTTGATAGAATGAAAAAGTACTTTTTCCTCCAACTAAAGGTTTCACTTATTTCTAAATGGTGTATCTTAGTAGCAAACTTGGGTGAACTGCTTCATTTCTCTGAGTTGTTTCCGATCAGTAAAATGGGGTAAAGACCCCTGACACACAGGTTGGTTGTAGGGATCAGAGGAGGTTGTGTACATAAAAGCATGGTGTGTGGTATGGTTGCCCTTCTCATTTTTTTTCCTTCTGTTGCTTTACCAATATGACTTTGAAAAGAGGAAAATGCACTTCAACAAGTTCTCGCTCAGAAACACAGAATATTTTTATCCTGGAAAGGATGTAAAGATCATCAAGTTCAATATCCTCATTTTAGTGATGACAAATCTAAGGTCCCAGGCAGTGCCCCAGGTCACAGAGCTACTTAGTGAGACTGTTAGGATAAAAAAGAATGGCTTCTGAATCACACTTTAAGCTATTTGTATCATATCACACTAATTTGGGTAGAAATTTTTCCTCTCTTCTTTTCCCCCTTTGTTTTCATATTTCAATTCAATAACTACACAAGTACATCTAAACCTGAGCTAAACCCATTTCATAATTTTTAGAAAGGAATCCTAAATACAAATAGATTATGCCAAAGATTTCAGACTTTTAAAGAAAAAGATTTGAGCTTGATTCCTACATCTACTTATTAGCTGAATAACCTTGGGCAAGTCATTTAATTTCTCTGAGCCTCCATAACTTTATTTGTTAAATGGGAAATGTGACACCTATTACAAATAACTACCATAAGAATATATGTGACATAAACTCTGAATGCAAACAGCCAAAGTACAGTAGTGCTGAGAACCTCATAAGTCCTCAAAAAAGATAGTGTCCTTTCTCCCAAAGTCTGCAGAATTAAACCTTCATATAAGTGGTGTCATACTTTGGAAGAATTCATGACTTACACCTAAGTCAAGGTGTAAGAAATGATAATGATGAAATAAAGAACAAACTGACAGTAACCAGGGGGAGGTGGGAGGGGGAAAATGGAGGGAAGAAAGGGAAGGGTCATCAAGGAACACGTGTAAAGGACTCATGGACAAAACCAAAGGGTGGAAGGATTGAGGGGGAGAGATTGGGTGGGTGGGGCAAGGGAAAGTGGTGGGAAGAAAATGGAGACAACTGTACTCAAACAACAATTTAAAAAAGAGGAAAAAAAGACTTATGCAGTTGTGATTGCTAATAGAATTCAGAATATCAGTTTAAGTTTGCTTTCAAAGTTAAATAGAAATTCAGGCAGCTTTAAAGTGTTTTTGAAATGAACTGCCTTTCTTCTACTATTTCTGTTGAAAAATCACATATAAATTCTTCTTTTTGATAAGGAGAGAAAAGAGAAATATCAGCAGGAAAATTTTACCTATGATTGATGCTTCCAGTCAGCTTAGAAGAGAAAGTAGCTCAGATGTAAAAATTCTGACACATCACTTTCTGCCAAAATGTACATAAAATGGCCACAAGTTTAATCCAATAACTGAACTCTGAAAAATGACAAAATTAAGTCTTTGATATTAATAATCTTCAAGTAGTTCTCTTCCTCCTCCAATTTTCTTCGGTCTCATTCACTGGGTAAGACTGCACTTTACTCTCCTTTAGAGTGGCAGGATGAATAGATGCTGTACAATTTCACTTATTGGGCATTAGACTGTAGTGCTAAATTGTGAGAAATGGAATTACTCTCCTCTGATTCCCAGTTGTTGTATGATATTTTAAGCTTTATTATGAGGTTTTTTTAGTATCCCAAATATTTTCTTCCTGCTATCACAAGAATCCAAATTTTCTACAGGAAAAGGATGAACATATTTCAGGCCCCATTTGATGGCTGAGAAAACTGAGGCAAGTCAGTACAGTAAATATATCTGGACTATGCAACTTGTTAATAACATTGCTACCAATAATTCTTCTGATTCCTGGTCTAGTACTCTTCTGTTTGTGACCTACTAGAGAAATATATAAGCCCTAGGGAAAAAAATCATACCTATTCCTTAAGTATATAGAACAGGCTGATCTATGGTTATTGATTTATACTGGTCTATACCAGTATAGACTCCAACCACTGCAATAAATTAAATATTTTCTTAAAATTAGTTGTATATCTTGCAGCCACTGAAATTGTGTGTGTGTATGTAACTTAGAGATCTATAGACATATACATACATGCATATATACAGGAGTCTTCCCCTTATTCACAGGATATGTTCCAAGACCCCTAGTGGGTACCTGAAACCAAAGATAGTACTGAAGACTATATACACTATATGCTTTCCTATACATACATACCCAAGATGTTATGCCAATATATAAATTAGGCATAGTAAAATGTTAACAATAACTTATAAATAGAACAATTAAAACAATATACTGTAATAATAATTATGTGAATATGGCCCCCTCAATATATCTTCTTATGCGGTACTCACCCTTCTTCTTATGAGGATGTGAGAAGACACAATGCCTACATGATAAAATGAAGTGAGTTAAATGATGTGAGCATTATGATACACTAGGTCACCATATGGATTACTGGAACACAAACACTGCAAAATCATCACAGTCAATCTGATTACTGAGCCAGCTACTAAGTGATTAATGGTAGCATATATGGTGTGATGGCTGGACAAAGAGATGATTCATTTCCAGAGCAGGAGGGACAGAATGGCATGGCATGAGATTTCATCACATTACATGAATGACATGCAATTTGAAATTTATGAATTGTTTCTAGAATTTTCCATTTTATAAATTGGATCATGATTGATGTCAGATAACTGAAACTGTGGAAAGCAAAACTGTGAATAAGAGGGGACTAATATTGAGTGTGAGTGTGTGTGTGTGTGTGTGTGTGTGTGTGTGTGTGTGTGTTGGGAATTTGCCTTAGAATAGGGTAATACTAGTAAAAGCAACGGAAAAGGCTAGGTTCCAGACTTCTTTCAAATCTGGAGTCAACAGGACTTGCAAATTGGTTAAGGATCAGATGGAGGGCATGAGAGAGATGGCTCAAAATTTTTTGTCCTTAGAAACTGAACATTGAAGAGCAGTTTGTTTAAGAAGTGGATGGAAATCAAGAATCCATTCCCAGACATTTAAATTTGCCCATTACATATCCAAGTGGGGATATAAATAGACAATTAAATTTATGAGTCTATAATTTAAGAGAAATAGTTGTGCCAGAAACTATAATGGTAAAGTATTTAACTGATAGATGAGATCAACTAAGGAGTAAGTGAAAGTAGAAGCAAAACTATTAGAACTATTAAGAGATCGAGTAAAAACTGTTTCAAGAAAAGAGCTACCAGCTCTACCCAGGGCTACTGACAGGAAGAGTAAGATGAGGACTGGGCCTTGACTAAATTAGCAAAGGCAATGCTATTGATGGCATAGATCATTTGGTGGAGAGCAGTAAATGTAAGTGCCTTTCTGAGTGATATAAACAAAGCATGTTTTGCTAAACAAGAGAGTTGAGAAATGGGGAAGAGAGCACACAACACAGAATTGAGGCCAGCAGAATATTTTAAAGGGGGATATTACTGCATTTGAGTATTAAAGGAAATAATCTAGGAAAAAAGAGAAAATTTGATAAAATTGGAAAGAGGAGAAACATAGATGTCATAAATGCAGAAGAGAGGATGGACTCCAGTGCAAATAGAAGCACTGGCTGAGAAAGGAAGACAATGTCAATTGCATTATGTACTGGAATCTATATCCGTACGTATATCTATCAAAGTAAGTATGACTTGGGAATTGTATCCAGTCAAGGTGTATGAAAGAATAACTTTATATGATTAAGTTATTCATTGATTCTAAAATCATTGAATATCAACAGCAAGCCATTCATCATATTAGGCACTCTCAATACAACAATGATCCATTCCCTCATGGAGAAGAATCAGAATTATCTGAAGCTCAAGCTCCAACTTCAAGTAGGTAGTACCAATGCTGCAGTGGAAAGCCAATGTAACTGAAATCAAGAGAATTAAGTTCACACCCCAACTCTTTTCTAACTAGTTATGTTACCTTAAATATGTCTTTAAAAGTTTTAGGCCTCAATTTCTTCAATTTCAAGATGAGATGGTTGAATGAATGATGTCCAATATTTCTTACAAATCTAACATAACATAATGCATAGTTCATTACTTGAGGTGATGTAAATCAAAACTCCATGTAAAATTCTTAGTGTCTTGTTACTACAATACATAGTCAAATGAATGTTTAAACACAAACAATCATTGGTCTTATATTGAAAAGAAATATCACTTGAAGGTGATGCAACACCCAATCCAAAAGTAAGTCTCTAGAATTTGTTTTTTTGTAAACCTCCACTGGCAACAATAATTGAGCCAAATTGAGAACTTTGAAAAAGAAAAGAAGAAAAATACTAACATAGTTTAACAACTAAAATGACCCAATACCTATGATAGGAGCTTTATATAATATTTCTTATTTAATCCTCACTGCAACCCAAGAGATGGGAATTACTAAATACCTCTATGTAAAGATACAAGCAAACTAAGAAACAACCAGCAACTTGTACAAATTTACATGCCTGAAGAAAAGAATTGAAGCCAAGATTTTTTTCTTTTTTTAAATTTAATTTAATTTTATTTTAATTGTTTTTCAAGTAGTTTTCTGCCTTTTACCCCCATCCCAGCCCACCCCCCAGCCCTCCCACCTCCCTCCTATTTCCACCCCCATCTTGTTAAAGTCTATGTGTCCTTTATACTTGTTCCTGCAAACCCTTCTGCTTTTCCCCTGAAATTCCCTCCCATCTTCCCTCTGATCACTGTCAGCCTGTTCTAAATTTCAGTGTCTTTGGTTATATTTTGCTTGTTTGTTTTGTTGTTTAGGTTCCTGTTAAAGGCAAGATCATATAGTATTTGTCTTTCACTGCCTGGCTTATTTCACTTAGCATAATGCTCTCCAGTTACATCCATGCCGTTGCAAAGGGTAGGTGCTCCTTTCTTTCTGCTCCATAGAATTCCATTGTGTAAATGTACCATAGTTTTTTGATCCATTCATTTACTGATGGGCACCTAGGTTGTGTCTAACACTTGGCTATTGTAAATTGTGCTGCTATGAAAATTGGGGTACATAGGTTCTTTTTGGATTGGTATTTCAGGGTTCCTAGG
This sequence comes from Anoura caudifer, assembly GCA_004027475.1. Lineage (NCBI taxonomy): Eukaryota > Metazoa > Chordata > Mammalia > Chiroptera > Phyllostomidae > Anoura > Anoura caudifer. The sequence goes on along the minus strand of PVKU01003515.1, from coordinate 134,487 downwards.
ATATAATCCTAGCAGTGGAATTGCTGGGTCAAAAGGTAGATCTATTTTTAGTTTTCTGGGAAAATTCCATACTGTTTTTCATAATGGTTGTACCAGTCTACGATCCCACCAACAGTGCACTAGGGTTCCCTTTTCTCCACAACCTCTTCAACACTTATTGTTTGTTGCTTTGTTTATGATGGCCATTCTGACCAGTGTGAAGTGGTATCTCATTGTGGTTTTAATTTGCATCTTTCTGATAGCTAGCAATACTGAACATCTTTTCATGTGTCTCTGGATCCTCTGTATGTTCTCCTGGGAGAAGTGTTTGTTCAAGTCCTTTGCCCATTTTTTTATTGGGTTGTTTGTCTTCTTAGAGTGGAGTCATGTGAGTTCTTTATATATTTTGGAGATTAAACCTTGGTCTAAAGCCAAGTTTTCTGACTCCAATCACCATGTTTTTCTCCCTGTATCAAGAAGCTTTCTATTTGAAAAAGTCATTTTACAATTCCTTTTATCATTCTTTTCTGCACATCTCCTCTCCTTCTGTCCCTATCTCTTCCTAAGATGAGAAAAAAAAGGTCAAAATTTCAAAAGACATGCTATCAAGTAAGTGAATAATTCATGTACTTGATTATGGGTGGGGAAAAAGAAAAGATTTAAAATTCTAAAACTATATACAGTATTTCTTCAGATGGTCATGATGAACATTATCTTCCAATATTCAAAAGAGTCACTACAAAATTAGACCATCTTTACATACTATATGGTGAAGCACTTGTGATACAGATGCCTTAGGATACTACATTCTCATATGGAGTTTTAATGGAACACAGCACTAAATACTCCCGATGTGGAAAGATATATGGGTAACATTTCTTTGCTACCCCAGTGCATTTTCCTAGGAAGGTAAAGGAGCAGAGACAGAAAGCAGATCAGGGTTGCCAGGGGCAGAAGGAGTGGGGAGTAAGCACTTTTGGGGCAGGGTTACCTTATGAGATGGTGCAACGTTCTGCAATTAGACAGTGGTGATGCTTAAACAGCATCACGAATGTACTTCGTGCTTGGGAATGGAACAATTTAAAATATATAAACAATAATATAACTTCAAACAAATCACGCTGTAGAGTATGTGAAAGCAAAATACAAACATTTTGAACAGTGAAAGGAAGTGGTCAAAGAGAGGGGCGTAAATCAAATTCTGGTAAGAGTGGAAGATCAGGTTCCTGTGGCAGAGGTGATGGGGCCTGAGGTATGTCAGGGATCCTCAAAGGAGCTGCTGCACAGGTTGGCCCAGGCTCCAGAGTTATACCTGGAGTGGCTGCCAGAGGTGGCACAACCCCTACAGATGGACATCCCTCCAGATCTCAAGTGGACTCCTGGTTAGCCAGGCCCTGCAACAGGCTCCTCAAGACATATCACAGGTGTTAAGCAGGATGCAGCTTTGCCTCCTGGGCTGGAATTGTGAAAGGAGAAAAGACCACCCACATGCTTACCTTTTCATATGCCCACCCAGAGACAGAACACAGCCACAATCCAGGACTCACTCCAGGACCTCTAACTCAAAGACAGGCCAGCACATGGGTGGTCTGAGTTCTGATCAGGGAGCAGAAGGCCCAGTGGGCAGAAGCACCAGTGACTAGTTAGCCAGACAGCTCTTGTGACCTCTGAACCTGCAGCCAGTCACTATCATTGCAGAGCTCAACCCAGGACACAGGGGAACTTCTGGTTAATAGAGACTTCTGACAGAGACCAGTGAGAGGCAGGTGCACCACACCATCGAGGGCCAAGGTAGACTCAAAGTGAGCATGGCCAGCTGAGGATTTGGGGAAAAAGGGTTCATAGATGGCTGGATGGCTGAAGAAAGACTTCTCCCCTAGAGACACCTAAGCTTCACAAGCAGCACACAATTTATTTCCAACCAACTTGGAGCACAGTGCCCATGCCAAACAAACCAGGCAGGAGGACTGGAGCCCAAGGAGGCAGAGACCAAGGGTGAGAAGGTGGGGAAGGTGCAGGTAGGATGGGGTTAGGGGTGCATATGAGCCCAGGGGAAAGGTGGGTACCAGACATGTAGGGAGAACCCACAGAGGCTGCCCAGGACCAAAGAATGGCCTCAGAGCACCCATCTGCTGGATTGTCCACTGGGAAACCATCTCAGGATGGGTCATGTGCTGCGACTTCTCTGGAAAACTCTGGCTGTTTTGTCTTTGAGGGACACTAAGAAAAGTAGGCATGTGAGTGATCTTTTCTCCTCTCACAACTCCAGTAGTTGTCCAGGAGGCAGAGCCGGGTCCTGCTTCAACACCCAGTCGTACATCCTGAGAAACCTGATACAGGGGCACACCTGGAACCCAATTCAAAACAGGAGGGGTGTTCAGTGGTTATGCCACCTCCAGCAGACACTCTAACTGCATCTTGGAGCCTGAGCTGGCCTGTGCAACACTTCTTGACCCGACCGACGCCCCACAAGCCCTGCCTGAAGAACTCTCCCTCCAACCTACCTTCATTCCTGCAAGAAAGGAGGAGCTGCCTCTAGAAAATCAATCACATGCAGCTGTAGAACCACCTGGTGAACATGCTCTCCCTCTCCCATTAAAAGAATTTTTTTACCACCACTCTTTGATCTTTTTATTTTTAATTGTTTTGTTTTTCTTTCCTCCACAGCATGATTCAGTTTTTTATTTTTATTATTTGGGGGGTTTTGGTGTGTTTTCTTTTCTTATTTCTTTTTCTGGTCTTCATTTTTTTTCCATGGCATGATTCATTTTAGGTAATAAATGAAAGCTATCATTTATGTTTTAAGGTTTGCCATTCCTGAGCATGACATACATTCACGATGCTCTGCAAGCATCACCACTGTCTAGTTACAGAATGATCCATCACCCCAGGGGGAAACCCTGCACCAAAAGCACTCAGTCTCTACTCTTCCTGCCCTAGCAACCCCTGCTCTGCTCCCCATCTCTGCTCCCTTTACTTGATTGTGGACATGTCCTATAAATAGAATCTTACACTGGGCTCCATTTTGTCCTTACTCATATACTTATGTTTATTTTTATGTGAAATCACTTTTTGGTTACTTGAAAGGTAAATCCCAGATAAATAAGAGATCAGATATAAAAAAAAAAAAGACCTTTTAGTAACTGCATAATCTCAGGATAGAGACCACTGTGCTAAGTGAAACCCCAGGGCCAGAATTAAGTCAGTCAACAGCTGGCCCTACTTTTGCTCAAAACAAACAAAAACACAAACAGACAAACAAACAAAAAGCAGTACACTGGGAAGACAAACTACAAGCTGGATAATGTTTCTCACCACCCAAGGCCAGATGGAGGTGTGACATCCCTTCAGTGCAGAAAACTCTTGAGACCTGGTGTTTTGTAAACAGACAGAGGGCAAAGACAAGCACTTCCAGGGAGATGCAATGCACACACCTCTACATGTCAGAGATGCCAACCTTCCCCATGGGTGGTTTTGCTCCAACTCAGCCCAGACACCTGTGGCACTTTTCAATGGCTCTCCTACTCCAACAGAAGTTGGTTTACCCATCTACTTAGAACTTCTTTTAATGTTTATGCTTCCCTTTATTTCCTCATAGTGTGATTTATTTAAGTTACAAATAAAACAGTTATTGTTTATATTGCTCCTGTCTGAGGAGATGTTGGGGGTAGGAAGCCTAGGCAGTGACCTCACTTCTTGACAATGGAGCCCAACAGGACTTGGAACCCAGGTAACCAGACAGCCCTGGTTACCCAGCCCAGGTTATATTCTAAAACAGCCCTTACCTAGCTCATTTGTCTAGAGTAATTTGAACTGGCAGGATGTTTTCTTTTTCTCTGTCCCTGTCCCAGGGTCATGGACTCAAAAGAGGCAACGGTGAGAGTATGTTCCACCATGGCCAATGCTGGGACCAGACTCAGCCCAGGTGCCTGTAGCCCTTTCCATGATGGAACCCAGAGGTACCACAGGGAGGCCCAGGGTGGTTTTGTTCAGACCAGGCCACCACTGCAATCCCACTTGAGCAAACCTATGTCACCTACCTGTGTGTGTGTGTGTGTATAAGGAGACTCATTGAAGAGGGTCTTCCCTGAGCAGGAATAGGCTGAGGGGGTTGAGAAACCTGGTGGTCTTGTCATGTTCACACCCGAGGTCAAGGCTGACCAGGTGGACATGGAGTATGGGTGGCATCCTCTGCCTGAGGTTTATCCCCAGCCTTGGAGGTGAAGCTCATTTCCCCTTTGAGGAGGTCTGTGCAGACCCAAGGCTGGGCCTCATCCTGGAGAGGAAGGTCCAGTGAGCAGAAGCAGCAGCAATTAAGGCTGGGCAGGGCTTGAGGCCTCAGGACTGGTTGCTGATCACTGTCATTGCAGAGCTCAACCCAGGTCATGAAGAAGCAACAGGTGGTTGACAGAGACCCCGGCCCTGACTCCATCAGGGAGGGGCAGGTGTGCCACATGACCAAGGGCCAGAGCAGGCCTGAAGTTATGGTGGCCACTGAGGGGCTTAGACAGCCAGGGCCCCATGGATGGTTGGAGTAGGATACTTCTAAAGCTACCCAGGCTCCACAGGCAGCTCAAGAGTTTCATCCCTAACTGGGAGCATGGGATGTATGTTAATGGAACCAAGCCAGATGACCTAGAGAACAAGGAGGCAGAGCCCAAGGGTGAGAAGGTAGGGGTGGGAAAGTGAGGGTGGAGGTGAATATTGAGCTTATGGGAAGGGGTTAGAGCCAGACACACAGAGGGCACCCACAGAGGTTAGCCAAGAGCAAATAGGGGCCTCAGACCACCTAACTGTTGGACTGTCTGCAGGGAGGATGTCTTAGGGTGGGTTGGGGCTGAAGCTTCACTAGAAGACTCTGGCTGTGTTCTGTCTGTACAGAGCATAAGGCAATGGCTGGCTCTTCCTGTGCCCAAAACAAAAATGAGAAAAATTCAGGAATCTGGAATGACAAACCACAATCTGCAAAGCATTCCTTACAACCCAGGGCCAGAGATAGGTTTAACATTTTTAACATACAGGAAACTCTAAAAAATCCATGTTTTCTAAAGCAAACACATGCAGTTCCAACAGGAGTCAGTGCACATATCTCTACACAACAAAGATGCCCGACCTCCCAGATGGGAATACATGTACTATAAACACTAGGGAGTGAGCACTGTCATCATCAGGCTTCTGGTCTGCTTCCAGTCTACCAACCCTGGGCACAAAGACATTCAAATTGGAAGGAAGAAGTAAAACTGTCATTATTTTCAGATAACATAATACTGTATATAGACAACCCTAATGATTCTACTTCAAAACTACTAGAACTAATGAATGAATTCAATAAAGTACCAGGATACAATATTAATATTCAGAAATTGGTTAAAATTTTTAAAGTATAATTTTTAAAGATTTTATTTATTCTAGAGAGGGGAAGGAAGGGAGAGAAATGCCAATGTGTGATGATCTCTCATGTGTCCCTTGTTGGGGACCTGGCCTGCAACTGAGGCATGTGCCCTGACTGGGAATTGAACCAGCCACCCTTTGGTTAGCAGGCTGGCACTCAACCCACTGAGCCACACCAGCTAGGGCAATATTCAGAAATTGGTTGAATTTCTATACACCAATAATGAACTATCTGAAAGGCAAACATAAAAAGCAACCTCATTTACAATGCCTCAGGGGAAAAAAATACCTAGGAATAAATATACCAACGGAGGTAAAATACCTAAGAGAAAAAAAAGAAATTGAAGGTACAAATAAATGGAAGCATATTCTGTGCTTATGAATATAAATCATTAACATCATTAAAGAGTCAATACTCCCCAAATCAATCTTTTTATACAAAACAATTCCTATGAAAATACCAATGGTGTATATACTTTAACTCTTCAAAACCTATCATCTTTTTCTTATTGTTTTTTAAGTACAGTTGTCCCGACTTCTCCCCAATACTCCCCCTGGCCTACACACCCTCACCTCCCAGATTCAATCCTCCCCAACCCATTGTCTTCGTCCATGGCTCCTTTATACATGTGCCTTGACAACCCTTCCCCTTATTTCCCCTGTTAACCCCCTCCCACCTCCCCTCTGGTTACTCTCAGTTTGTTCTTTATTTTGATGTCTCTGGTTATATTATCTGCTTGTTTGTTTTGTTGGTTAGGTTCCACTTATAGGTGAGATCATATGATACTTGTCTTTTACTGCCTGGCTTATTTCACTTAACATAATGCTCTCCAGTTCCATTCATGCTGTCGTGATGAGGAGGTCCTTCTTTCTTTTTGCTGCATGGTATTCCTTTGTGAATATGTACCACAGTTTTTTCATACAGTCATTTACTGATGGGCACTTAGTATGTTTCCAGCACTTGGCTATTGTAAATAATGCTGCTATGAACATTGGGGTGCATAGGTTCTTTCGAATTGGTGTTTCAGGATTCTTAGGGTATAATCCCAGTAGTGGAATTGCCAGATCAAAAGGCAGCTCCATTTTTAGTTTTTTAGGGATAGTCCATACTGTTTTCTACAGTGGCTGCACCAGCCTGCATTCCCACTAACAGTGTACCAGGTTCCCTTTTCTCTACAACCTCACCAGCACATGTTGTTAGTTGATTTCTTTATGATGCCATTTTGACTGGTGTGAAGTGGTATCTCATTGTGGTTTTAATTTGCATCTCTCTTATGGCTACTGCTGCTGAGCATCCTTTCATATGTCTCAGGACCCTCTGTATGTCCTCCTCAGAGAAGTGTCTGTTCAGGTCCTTCACTCATTTTTTGACTGGATTATTTGTCTTCCTGGTGTGGTGGAGTCATGTGAGTTCTTTATGTATTTGGAGATCAAACCCTTGGCTGAAGTGTCATTGTCAAATACATTTTCAGATATAGTTGGTTCCCTCTTCATTTTGTTGATGTTTTCTTTAGCCATGCAGAAGCTTTTTAATTTGATGAAGCCCCATTTGTTTATTCTTTCCTTTATGTTCCTTATACAGAACCATAATGATCCTGAATAGCCTCAACAATTTTGAGAAAAAAGAACAAAGCAGGCAGGAATACAATACCTGATGTCAAACTATATTATAAGATCACTGTAATAAAAAACTGTCTGGTACTGGCATAAGAATAGACACATAAACCAATGGAACAGAATGGAGAGCCCAAAGATGGAGGTATAGGTAGATACACTGTGTCTCTCCGCACAACCAAAAGAACAACAACTAATTTAAAAACAAAAAAGCAACAAGAACTGACAGAAAATCGAACTGTATGGAAGCCTGACAACCAAGGAGTTCAAGAAGTAATATTTGTCCAGACCAGTAGGAGGGGGAGAGATGGGCAGCTGAGTAAAGTGGACTCACAGCAGGCAGTGCCTGGAGGACCTGGTGAAGCTCTACTGGTGGACCAGGTGGTCCCACATTTACCTGTGGATAAACCAGGAGGAACAACTGGGGAGCAAGACAGACTGTGCAACCCAGGGTTCCAGGGCATGGTAATAAAGCCTCAAACCTCTGATGAAAAATACCTGTGGGGGTTGAGGAGGCAGTGGGAGAAACTCCTAGCCTCCAAGGAGAGTTTGTTGGAGAGACCCACAGGGTCCTTGAAACTACACAAAACCTCCCACCCAGGAATTACACCAGAAGGCCCCAATTTACTTGTGTGTATTAGGGGAAGTGACTGAAAGCTGTCAGAGAGCTGAGCAAGTGGCCTTGTTCCCTCTTGGATCCCTCCCCCACATACAGGGTCACAATGCAGCGATGTGGGTTGCCCTGCCCTGGCCAACACCTAAGGCTCTACCCCTTACTACATAACAGGTGCCCAGAGACAACAACATAAAAATGGCTCAAATGAAAGAACAGATCAAACCTGCTCCAGAAAAAATACAACTAAGTGATGAAGAGATAGCCACCCTATCAGATGCTCAATGTAATAAATCATCAAAGAAATACAAATTAAAACCACAATGAGATACCACCTCATACCTGTCAGAATGGCCATCATTAATAAATCAACAAACAAGTGTTGATGAAGATGCGGAGAAAAAGGAACCCTTGTGCATTGTTGTTGGGAGTGGAGATTGTCACAACCACAAGGGAGAACAGTAGGGAATTTACTTAAAAAATTAAAAATGGAATTGCCTTATGACTCAGTGATCTCATTTCTGGAAATATATCTGCAGAACCCCAAAACACCAATTTGAAAGAATATAAAGAATATATGCACCCCTATGTGAATTGCAGCATTATTTATAATAGCCAAGTTAAGGAAGCAACCCAAGTATCTATCAGTAAAAGAGTGGATAAAAGTGGTGCTATATATATACACTTTATATATATATATATATATATATATATATATATATATACACACACACACACACACACACACACACTTTTTATATATATATATACACACACACACACACTTGGTCATAAAAATGAGATCCTACTATTTGTGGCAGCATGGATGGAACTAGAGTAAAAATGAGTCAGGCAGAGAAAAATAAATACCATATAATTTCACTATACGTGGAAGCTAAAGAACAATATAAACAAAAAAGAAACAAACTTATAGAAACAAAAAATAGACTGATCTTTGCAGAAGGGAGGGGATTTGGGGAACTGAGTAAAAAAGTTAAAGGGATTAAGAATAAAATTGATAGTAACAAAATAGTCATGGGAATATAAAGCATAAGAAATATAGTTGATAAAACTGTAATAACTATGTATGATGCCAGGGGGTTACCAGAAATATTGGGGTGACCACTTTCTAAAGTATATGATTGTCTCACCACTATGCATACACTTGGAACTAATACAAAATAATATTCAGTGTAAGCTGTAATTGAAAAAAATAATTTAAAAATATCAATCCTTATATATTATTTCAATACATATCATTCATGCTGCACATACTTCATATTCTCCTCTCATTTTCAGTAAATTTCAGGCTGGCTGAAAAGCAAAGACTGCTTTTGACCCAATATAAAATCTAACACAGTAAAAAGAAGTGAACACTTTAGTTGCTTTTATAATAAATCTTTAGTAAAACTTTCCAATTCATTAAAAATTTCAAAATTAAGCATGTAAGTTTCAAAAAAGAATAAACCACATATATTTCCTCTCCACTGATATTAGAGATATGATAAAATTTGCTATATTTTATTGAGGTATCCTTTTTAAGTGAAGGATTACAAGTACAGCTAAAGTGCAACTCATTATCCCTTTAAACTAGCCTAAATTTCCAGGAGACACTCTGTAGAAGTGGGTGCATATTATTCCCTTGCACCTTCACTGCCCCCTTAGGTCTTTCCACACATGTTTGGACAGTCCAAACACATCTGGACATCCTGATAGTAGAGGTGGATATAGTCCATGCTGTCCTCACCTCTTCTCATTCTCCCATTAAGGATAGGCTTCAATAGCCTCCACCTTCAGTACGATAACCTATCATGTCCCTATAATTCTTTCATTAAGACCAAACACAACATTCTAAAGATAAGGATAAGCATATAACACTTTGTATTATATACTTTTTTATTTATATACTTCATTTTTCTTATTTGTATACTTTTTTTCTTATTTATATACTTCATTCTTACTGTTATCAATGTACTTGGGGACTTATTTGTTTCCATATCTCTCTGTAGCTCTACTCTGAACTTTATGTATCTGTAGGTCTTAGGGGGTTTATTATAATAGAATACTCTTTGTTTCTAAATTCTTTATGCACTGGCAACACATCACAGTGTCTGATACAAGTATGCATTCAGTAGACATGTGCTGAATGAATTAATATATGAAGTTCATTGCATGAATTAATGAATCCATTCATCCATCCATCCATCAAAATCTATAACCAATGTTTATGAAGCCAGACCCTAACTCAAGACTTCTCAAACCAACTGCATAGTACTTTCCACTCTGCTAAATTGGAAATCAAAAGAGACCCGTAGATGTCTACATACATTGTTCACATTGTTGAACTACAAAGGGAAAAATGGTTTTCCAGATTAAGATGTCTGATTTACTCTTAATATGTCCCCATTCTATATTTTATATAATCTTAGGTCACATAAAAGTACATACTGAAATTCCACATCAGCTAGTGTCAAATGGTTCCTGTTTTTTTTTGTTGTTGTTGTTGTTTTTGTTTTTGTTTTTTAAGATTTTGATTTTAGGAATGAAACAAATGGATTGGGGAGAACGAATGCAGAAGATCATTACACAAGCAATCAGTCAGCATCTTTGCCTATGTGTAAAGGTTACTGAATGAAGAGCTCAGATTTATAATAGCTGAATTTCATGCCAGCATAAAAATCACAACCTAGCCTGAGTTATCATAAGACATTAGGAAGAAAGTATGGTGACAATATATCCATCTAATTGCTACCTAAATGGAAACACTGTAAGAAAGTTGGCTGAACACCTTGATAATCTAATTCATAATGTCTCCAAAAAGTCACACATGATTTAGGGGCAATAACGGATGCCAAATAGAGATATTTTAAATATAAGATATGTATGTTTCATACATATTTTAGTCCTTAAACTTAAGCAGTATATTAGAGTTGGTTAGAATTGTCTACAATACCTGAAATGTTCTGATTTTTTTCTGCTTCTATCAAGACATCCTTTTACGGTGTTATTAAAGTTACTAACTTTGCAATATTTCCTTCCTCAAATTTCCCTAAAGAGAACTTGTAATGTAATGAGATTACATTGTCTAACAAGAGAGACAAACCAGTCCTATCACATAGTAGCTATGTTACTTACCTTGGGTAAATGATTTAACCTCTCCAAAGTTCGGTTTTCTCAGTGCAGAAAATTAACTTAATTACACTGGAGCAGAAATGTATTTCTGGTTCCAAAACCAGACTCATTTTTATCTTGGCCAGACTGGCTGACTACATTTCTTGCCTCCTATGTCATTAGTTTGAGGCATGTGACTGAACTGGCCAATGAGATGTTGCTGGAAGGTAAATAAGCCATTTATCAACCTGGTCCTGTTCCTTACATCCTCCAATGGTATCTTTCCTTCTTACTCATGCTTCCTTCTCCTGCTTATCAGTCAGCCAGTGGAAGACTGCAAGGTCATGGAGGATGGGAGAACCACAGGTGAAAGAAGTTTGAGTACAATAATTGTAATGAACAGAACTTGCTTGTCTGGGTGTTCTTTTCTCACCTCTCACTGACCCATAATAGACTGTGATATTTGTGAGAAAATTTTACTGTGCTGTTACTAATATTGTATATTGTGGTTATTTGTTACAGCAGTTAGCTTACCTAATACAAGTACCTTTAAAGAGCTAGGGAGAGATGAATATAAATTAATGACTATAAAATCTTAGTGCAGTTTAATAAAATATCAGGTTAGTTTCCCTTAGCAGGGGGATCCAAAAATATCCAGTCTTTACAGTTCAGTTTTTGCATTCTTCAGAATTTACATTCTTGACCCTTTGTAATCATGTGTGAAAGAATGAATACCTTTGAGGGATAGAAGCCAACTTCACAGTGATAATGTGCAGTTGTTTCTCAAAGTACATTTTTTTTATTAAAACACCATTTCTTTCTACCTTTTCATGTTACTCATTTTGACACATACAGATAAGCAGTTTGAGGAATTAATGTGACTCATAATGTCACTTGAATTTATGCCATAGAATTTAAACCCTGACTTGATAGTCTTTCTGAGTACATTAGAACAAATCTATAAGAGATTCCCTAAAATTATAACTAAGTGCACAGTGAGATCCAGGCAGCCATTGCCCTCCTGTACCTTTAGAAAAATGAATGAGACAGCAAAATGCCTGTTGACAATTTAATTCTTAGTAAAATATGTGGGAAGTAATTTCAGAATAAATCAGGATGCTTTGGTCTGTTTGTTTTGTTTTATTTTGTTTTTCATTTCTCTTTAGCAAAACCCAATTTAAACTGAAAACAAGCAGTGATGGAGTGAAGCCATTGATCTAGGCTGAGAAAATTTATGGTCTGAAACACCCTAAATTTATTTTGAATTACCTTGAGTTCATTTTACACTTTGAGATGAGCATCTGAGTTTTATATATATATATATATATATATATATATATATATATGTGTGTGTGTGTGTGTGTGTGTGTATGTATTTGTGGGCTTCTTGACATTAATTCAACTCTTTTTAGAAGGTTATTTGCTAAGGCTTTAGAATTGTGACCTCTGTATTCAGAACAGAAATGTTCCTGAAAATTTAGCTGTAACTTTAAAATCCAAGTATCAGTTACACTTTGCCCCTGGGTCTCATTGTCTAAATCTCCTTTTTATTGAGTGCCTACTGTGAACCAATCTTGTAGAGCACTTTGCATATGTTATTTTATTCATTCCTCATGACAACCGTATGAGGTAGATAGCAGCATCAATCACTATGCTGCACATGAGAAAATTAAGACTAAAAGAAGTTCAGTCACTGCTCGACTCTAAAGCCCATGATCTCTCTTGTCCAAATGAGACTTGTCAATAACGAGCATATGGACAACAGACTTGCAATGGTAGATTTTTGCAAATGCAAAACTGCCTCTTCTCTTTACTGTCACCAATAGAGTGTGTGTCTGTGTTCCTATCCATTGATTTCACTTCCTGCCACTCACCTCCTCTCAACATGACAGTGAATGGTGTGTACATTTTCTATGTGTACACATCAAGAAAACATTTTCTACAGCTTGTGGAGCTAGCTGATTAACTCAGCAAACACCAGCACTGCCCGTGGCATTGGAGATTTTGCCCTAGCCTTTTGATCTTTACCACTCAGCATTTTATTCTCACCAAGCCAATTCAGGTTATCTGTCCCTATTGGAAAGACAATCTGATCCACGCACAGGACTCTGGTTAAGTCTCTTTTCTCATCCTCCGCAGGTAGTGGCTGAGGCAAAAATGTGAACTCAGCAACTCAAAATGTATACAAGTGGCTGGAAATTTCAAATATTTTCACCACCAATTTAACACTGCTTATTGAATTGGGTCATAATTAAAATCAGTGGTTTCATGGTAAGGCCTAAAATTTTAAGTGCTGACTTTATATCTTTGTGTTTCACAGGACCCCAAATGCTTAACCATGAGTTCCTCTACTCTCAACAAATATGCTCCTGTGCCTCAAACAGTAGAAGAAACTTCCCGCCTAACTAGTTAATCTATCAGCCAGACCAGCTTCATTGCACTGAGTCGTCAACCTAAGGAGTTGCATTTCTCTGTCAGTGGACAGAATTACTCAAACAATCCAATCATCCTTCTGCAGGACTCAGGGGCCATTCCACCCTCCTGCCACTACAAGGCCTGTCTCCAACAACCCTTTGTGATTTCCCTGTGTGGCTGTAGCTGGTACGTGGTGTCCTCCTCCCCCAGGCTGTAGTGTGACTAATAAACTACTGTCAATCTCATCTGTCAAATGTCATGTGTCATATGTTCAGGCATCTCATACTATGGTAAAAGAATGCTCCTTTACCAATGGGGTGAATATGAAATGATCAGAACATTGGTATCCAGCATTAGATTTCACAAACGTATTTGAAATTTAAAAAACCCTACAATTTCTTACTTACTATCAAATGCATGATAGATAGGACATTTTAACCACCAAAAGTAGAAAAGAAAATCCCTGAATAAAGACTAGTTCTTTAAATTGAACAATTAAGTCCTGGCCAGGTAGCTCAGTTGCTGAGAGCATCATCCCAATACACCAAGGTTCTGGGTTCGATCCCCTAATCAGGGCACATACATTGAATCAATGAATGAATGAATGATTAATTTAATGGAAGGCCTAGATAAGGGCAATAAGTGGAACAACAAAGAAATGTTTCTCTATTTCTCTCAAATAAATAAATAAATAATAATAATAACAAAAATGGAACAGTTAACAATCAAACCTAATCTCATGGAAAACTCACTACACTCTCCTTACGTTTCTACTGTGCGGCACAGGGGTGAAAGCCCCAATGAAACGGCACCATCCCTGGGCAGATAGGTAAGAAGCACCAGGTTGTGTCTCTGGAGTCCTTCACTATGACTGGAAACAGGCTGACTTTTCTTCTTCCCTTGTCTCCACTTGCATAAGACATTTTTCTAACAGCTGCCAAATTTTGGTAAAACAATGATTATGTCTGATATTTGGGCTATTATTAGTTTGTCAAGTCAAATTGTCAATCAACCTGAGGGTCTTCTCTGTGACCTTTAGAGACAACAAACTACTGAATATTTTACTTTCTATAGCTATTCCTTAAACTTCATCCACTTTGCCCACTTCATGTGGAGACTTCCATATCTGTTTAATTTATGTGAATGATTAAATATGACATTTAGACCTCAGATCAAAAGTCTATGGCACATAATCAATTATCTCATTAGGGCATAGAAAAGGTTACTTAAAATTGTTCATGGAAATCACCTAATATGTTCAACAATGCAGGGATAATTAAATATACTTTGGCAAAATTATACATCATAAAATTATGTATGAAAAGAACAAAATATATCTTTATGTGTCAACATGGAAAGATATTCTAGAAAGGTGGTAAATTTGAAGAACAAAGGCATATTCTGTTCCCACTGTGTAAGAGAAAAGAAAGGCTATCTTAGCATGCAGATATGTTTGTACATGCATAACATTTTCCTGAAAGAATAAAAAGGAAATTGTTAAAATACTATCTCTTCAGCAATGGATAACTGACTATCAAAATTAAAAACTTACTTACAAGTACCTGTAGTGCAGCCAGTCAGAAATGATAGTTAAATAATATCCATGTAGTTTAAATATTTTATTTATGGGGTAGCAAAGTTGACATTTTTAATAAAAATATGAAAACCTAAAATATATTATTGCTCTGAGAGATGTCCAAGAGTATTTCATCCAACCTCCCAAAGGGCTAGGATTAATTTAACAGAAGGCCTGGATAAGGGCAATATGTTATTGAAAAGTTTTTGGCCTTGAATAATAGTGCTGGACAACCCAAACTTACACAATATTGGACACAATGAAAACTCAGAGCAGAATGGCCACATGGCACATGTACAATATCTGGGTTTGTATAGCATCATAAATAATACATGCAAGAGATAAATCATGTTGCATCATGTAACTGTCAACTATTTTAATTATGCAATCTTTTAGGAAAGCTTCTATATTTACTGTCCATTTAAACAGTTAAGATTCTCAACACAGAATAAAAAAATTATTTTCACTAAGTACAATAGTTAATGCTAAACAGGTCTTCTAAAGTTCATGTTCAACTCCTTAAGGATAATACAGACCCATAATAGCAAGATCATATCACCCAAGTAAATTACAGCATGTTTCATGCACAATTAGATATTATAGAGGCCACACTTGCAGTTCTTCCCTTTTTCTTAAAAAGTATCTTAATTCTTCTTGTGATTACCAATTAATGCATAACAAACTACTCCAATTTTCCTAAAGTAAAACAACACTATTTTATTATTCTCCAAGATTGTGTAGTTCAGGCATTTGGACAGGGCATAGTAAAATTTTTCTTTAAAAGGCCAGGCAGTAAATATTTTAGGCTTATTGGGTGACGTACAGTGCCTACGGTATAATTGTCCTTTGCTGCTTTATTTTACAATCCTTTAAAATATAAAAATTAGGCCCTGGCTGATGTAGCTCAATGGATTGAGTGCGGGCCTGTGAACCAAAGGATCACAGTTCGATTCCCAGTCAGGGCACATGCCTGGATTGCAGGCCAGTTCCCGGCAAGGAACGCATGAGAGGCAACCACACATTGATATCTATCTCTCTCTCTCTCTCTCTCTCTCTCTCTCTCTCTCTCTCTCTCTCTCCCCCTTCCCTTCTAAAGATAAATAAAGAAAATGTTAAAAAATATAAATATATATATATATAAATTAATTTCAGCTAGGAAGTCTATAAAATAGGTTGTAGGCTATATTTGTCCTCAGATAGTAGTTTTCCAAGGCCTAATCAACAAATGTTTTCACCATCATATCTAGCACCTAAACTGGGATAACTTAAAGGCCAGGCTGAATTGAGGCTGTTGACCAGAGAATCTATACATAGCCTCTCCATGTAGCTTGGGCTTTTCACAGCCTGGAGGTTGGGTCCTGAGAGAAAATTCAGCATTTGGAAAGAACAAGGAGAAACCTTATGGTCTCTTCTCACTTAGCTCCAGAGATCGGTTTATTCTTTACATTTTAATCATGACAAGTGAAGTTACAAAGACCAACCTAGATTCAAAGGACGGAGAATAAGACACAACTCTTGGTTGGGAGAGAAGCAAGATCACACTGCACAAGAGTATGTGATATGGGAGATACCATTGTGGCCACCTTTGGAAAATAAAATCTGTCAGACCTTCCTATAATTTACAAAGAGTACATGTGTATAAAGAGGTCAGCACTTGAAGGTGAGGCTATGATACCACCTTACAAAGATCTCTGTGTATTTCTGTAACTAACTGAGCTTCCTTCCTTTTTCTTTCTTTTCTTTCTTTCTTTCTTTCTTTCTTTCTTTCTTTCTTTCTTTCTTTCTTTCTCAGATTTTATTTATTTTTAGAGAGAGGGGAAGGAAAGGAGAAAGAGAAGGAGAGAAACATCAACATATGATAGACACAATGACTGGTTACCTCCTGCACACCCCCATCTGGGGACCTAGCCTGCAATCCAGACATGTGCCCTGACTGGGAATCAAACCAGCAACATTTTGGTCTGCAGGCCTGCACTCAATCCACTGAGCCACACCAGCCAGACCTGGATCCTCCTTCATGAAGAATGCAGTTCTACAAAGAATAAAATTGCTGTATGGTTGCAATATCTCCCACATGTAGTGGAAACTATTTACAACATGTACTCTAGAAATGAACACATAGCATTATCATCTAAAACCTTCAAGATGTATATAAGTATTTTTTCCATATTCCCACTTCAAGGATCCAAATTATAACTGGCATAGAGAATAAGGGAACATGCAAATAAAGTAACAGGTAACAAAAATTCAAAGGGAAGTTTAAAATTGCATGCAAGTTCATTATTTCAAAAAGAAATATAATTATTATCATTTTTCTGTATCTAAATTTTCTACTTAACTATTTTCAGGACAGCACCCATGTTAAGTATTAATCAGAAGCACTTCACAAGAGTAAAAATTTAAAAAGCTAGATTAGTCTAGGGATGTCATGACTTATAGCTTAAATTGATATCCTTCCTATATTTAGTTTCCCCCAGCTCTTCTCCTCTACAGTCCTTGGAGATGGTTAATGTCTTCAAGTCACATAAAGTCTCTTTTCAAGTAGATGTACTTTGTATTATGTGCAGCATTATGTAAGCCTCATTTTATTTTAATAGTGAGCAGGTACAGCTCAGTCACTCAGTTTCTATGAGACATTTTTAATTTGAAACATAAATTAAATTAAATATTTATGCCAGAGCTGCCAAAACAAAGACAAATAACTCTAGCAAACAATTCTCTTAATAAAATTCAATCACTATAATGCAAACTGTTGTCAAAGGGTAAATGCAAGTTAACTTTTTAAAAAGTTTTGCTTCATGATCCATGGAATTAATAACTCATGTCATGAACACTGAAAATTGAGTGTATCTTTATATTCTTGGTAATACATGTTTTTGCACATTTTTTATTTAAAGTCCATCTTTTTTGCAAAGGGTCTTTTCAGAGTTAAAAATGTAATTATATTTTCTCATCTAATTAGAATGTCAATCATTTATTTTAGGATATTAAGTATAATGGCTGTTACCCAGAATCTTTTCATTTAGATTCTTATTATTTTGTCATGTCATTCAAAAATCTATGCTTTACAATTTGTCCAAGATTTTTTCTCTTTATTAGCATAAAAACATCTTAGAGTCCTGCTGCTAGTGCTTTATCTAGTGCAGGAAATGATTTGGATAATAAACAGCTGGAAACCAAAATGTTATATATTGGCATGGGAAGAAAAACAGATTAATAATTATACAAAATGAATATAAACTTCCTTTCTCTACCACCCTTTGTAATGTTATACATGAGTTTTAGAATTAAAAAATAAAAAGTTCCAGAAAAGCTTACCAGAAGATGGTTTATTAGATTCTTCTGTTTTTTCCTTTTTCTACCTTTCTTTTCTTTTAACATTTCTTCTGATTTTCTTCTTTATTCTCTCTTTCTTGTCTATAATCTCTATATGATGTAGTTGAACTAAATGATACATAAAACCATTTCCATCTTTAATATTTTTGTTTTGCCAAAACTTTGTAATATATTCTACAGGTTCCAAGATAATAAAATTTTCATTTTCTATTTTTCCCTTTATTCATGACAATCTTTTTTCCCATTCTTACTGTGTTCTTTCTTTTGCCTTCTCCATTTCCTATCATGCTACAAATACAGTTTCTCTTTACATAGCCCATTTTGTTACAATAAACTAAAACGTGTGTCTCTGTGCAAGTGTATGTGTAAGCTATTTCTTTTCAGAGCATTCTCCATTCGTGGAACAGGAAGAAAAGCACACTAAGAAAATAGTTGTTTATTTAAGACCTTACACCCTGAAGCTCCTGCATTTGGCTCTTCTGAAAAAAGACAGCTTTCCTTTGGAGGAGACTACCATCTGAAAGAAAAATACCTACCTACCTCTATGTAATTGCTGAGCTATTATAGGAATTGAAAATGAGCATGAAAGTTGACAAGCCCTCAGTGGCTAGCCACAGCTAAAGTTCTGACATTTTAATGAGAAAGCATAAAGCCATTACTGACCAGTGAGGAAACGAGGTGGTTTCTGAAACACAGGATGCTCCTAACAGCACGTGGGCATTTTATCCCCAAGAGTTGTGGAGAATATCATTGAATCAGGTTTAAGCAAAAGATAAAGCACTAGGACCATGAATATTATATTAATAAATTGCTCTTTAAAATTTATACTTTACAATTTATACTGCTCTATATACAAAACATACAACAGCCTACTAACTTAATTTAAATCCTTATCTATGATAATGATAATGAAAAGTTTTAGTTTCTCATTGGGTAGGCTGTGGTCTAAAAAAAAAAAAAAAAAAGACACAGCTTCAGGAAACAAAAAGTAGACTGCTCTCCAAAGTCTGTGATTTGGAACCATACCTGTTTTGGAGAAGACGTATTACCTGAGATGAATGCCAATGTACTAGTACTTTTTGTTTCAAAATATTTCTAGAGAAGCTGCTCCTTTCTTTTTAATTCCAATTCTGCATTGGCACACACACACTCAGAGGTGAAACACTGAGCAGATGTCTTGGCATGCTATATCCTGGTTTGTGGACATCTTGTGTAAGCTCACTGACCTCAAGACTGGTCTCCTTGCATCCCAATAGAAACAATCAAGGATCAGGGCATTCAGAGTTTAGACTAGTTCGGCCAGAGACTTAGTCACACTCAGCCACAATTTCCAAACTGGAAACCATCCAGTATTAAATATGTCAGACACAGGGACTCAGGGTCAATTCTGAGAGAATCTAACAGGAACCCTTTTGTCTGAACAGTTCCTAAATCAAATCCTACAGCCACAGTGTAAAAGCGACAAATGCCTGCCTTTCTTAAGAGGAATCAGTACCATCCTATGATATGGATCCAGGGATGACAGGTATCAAATTAATTACTCCGTTAAACTATCTTTTAAGAAGGCAATGTATTTTTTAAAGGTTTTGTTGAGAACTGTTTGGCCTGGTTTCAGGAGTTGTAACCCCCCAACGCATAACTAAGACTGCATGAGCGACCTTCAGACTGTGAGCCACTAAGGAGACAAAGCTTATCTCCCTGGCAGGAGCGCTGCTTCTGTTTCATCCATAACTGGCCCCCAATGCTTGGTCAGTTAGCCAATGATGGGTAAGATTCCCTCAAGGGGTCACCTAAGTCAGGCATAACCACATGGAAGGCCCTCAAGGAAGGACTTGGGGGGCTGCAGCAAAGAGGGGGTGATGGACCCTCTCAAACCCCAGCTATTCTGACATAGCCTGAATCCCCAATCCGTCTGGGAGTAGTTTCCTTATCTCTTGGCATCCTGGTCCTAATCCACTTAAGCCTGAAACTATGACAGAGGGCGGTGCAGCCCTGTGCTGGCTAGAGCAGGCTCCCTGGGTGATCGGGCATAAGAAAGAATTCATAAAGTCCTGTGAAACCTGCTTTGCTAAGAATGCTCTCATTTAAATGATAAGGGTCTGAGCAGGAAATGAGATTGTCTCCCAAAGTTTTGTAACCCTTTAGCTAACAGACCCTGACTCAGTTAAACCCTCAGAGTTCTTTGAAATGTTATCTATTGTTTGATCCTTGCCACCTAACATTGATTGATGAGCTTTACCTGTATTCCTGTGTTTTATGAACCTAATTAAAAGCCATTGAGGAAGGGGCTCTGGGTCCTTCTCCTTTGAAAGATCAGCCACCTTTCCCCAAGCAGATCATGTCTTGGTAGTTTTATTCTCATCTGTGGCCGACGCGGGGGTGGGGGGGGCAAAGTTCCCCCACAAGGTTTTATTTATTTATTTTTAGAGAGAGGAAAAGAGAGACAGAAACAGAGGAAAACATTCATGTACATGAAAAACATCCATTGGTTGCCTCTCACACCCCTGCAACAGGGGACCTGGCCTGCAACCCTGGCATGTGCCCTGATCAGGAATCGAACAGGCAACCTCTCAGTTGGCAAGGCAATGCCCAACCTACTGAACCACACCAGTCAGGGCAAGAAGGCAATTTCAATAAAATAAATATTTATTGGTTTCCCACCTCCCAGTGCTTTATTTATATAATCTCTTCCTGAAAACTAACATTCAATTTATAATCTCATCTATTCTATTCTTATTCAAAAAAAAAGTCTGACTGGATGAATGTCACAGTACTTTTGAAAGACAAATGGACCTATAAACACGGTCAAGTATTTGAACTCACATAAAAATTTAATGATATTATTTATTCAAATATCATCTAAACCTTTAAGATCTTTACAACTTCTATAGATAAATGGATTTATTAAAGGAATATCACATAGTAAGTACTCAAAAATACATACTTTTTTTAGTTCAAGAATTCTATTGCTTACCTGATATTTAAACACTGTATGCTTCCTTGAAATTTTATAAAAAGAAATTTAAATAATTTTCATTTGATAATATACTGTATGTCTTTCTAAATAATTTGAAATCTTTTCCAAGACTTCCAACACCTTAATACAAAAACATAGGGTATGCTGTTAATTGCTTTTACTATGGTATTATTTTAGCACAATCTACATTTAAGACAGGTACAACTTTTTTATATAAATTATTCTGTCACTAACAACTCAGTGAGTTACTTAAATAAATTAGTCATTTACTTTCCTTATACTGACCCTTCAATTTAGTGAAATAATCAAAACTGGCACACCCAAAAAATCAATCATTAATTTCACATTCCAAGGGAAATATAGATTTGTGTAAAAGATAGGGTTGCTAATGACAGATGCTTTGAATGAAGGGTGAAGCTACTCCAAGCATCTGCAGACTACCCATCAGTGCCTAGACCATAACCATCTTTAATAAGTACATGGATTATTCTTGCTTGCAAAAATACACAGCATGTTTGTGTGATTTGTTTCCTCTGTACCAGAGAGGACTTTAAAAATAGTTGCAATGCCCATAGAATAGTGAAAACTGGCTCAATGATTCTGTGGGAAGATAAATGAATTAATGCATTTTTTCGTGTGTAGACATATTAAAAATTCCTGCCATTAGATTCCAGGATATTAGAACAGATGCTGATCTACTCTCTCCTAGGTATCTCTGTAGGTTTTTTTTTTTTTTTGAAAGTACAAAGTTTTCAAAATTATCCTTAATACACAGTCTTGAGATTAGAAGTTCAATTCTGGATAATCAGAGCAATAAAATATAGAGATTAAATATATGGGCTTTTTAAGTTTGACAAACGGTTTTAAAATCTGGCTCTAAAACTCATTTAATATGTAATTTGGGGCATGCTGTTTAATATCTTTTGCTCATTTTATCACTAGTTAAACATGAAAAATAACATCTAATTTATAGGATTTTTCTGAACATTAAGGTAGTACATATGAATAAGTTAACACAATGCAAAAAAAATACCTTAAAGCTACCATATAGGGCAGGGAACTAGGCATTAATAAACACAGAATAATGATTTAAAGCTCAAACAAGTTACCCCTTTACCATTTGCAATGTTTTTATCTTTCAGAGATGTTAAGCCTTGAAATATCCAAGTTCATAAATTAGTATTTTGGTAACATGCCTTTTTCAAATCAAGTGTATAAATTTAGAGACCCAAAATCCAAAACAATTTGTTTATATATTTATATGAATAAATCAAAAGAAAAAATTATTTCAAGTTTATTTAAAATAAATAATATCAGTAGCCCTAAAATCAAGAATGCCTACATCTGTACAGCTCTGGCATATAACATGTACAGATGTTACCCAGGAAATGACAGCTGTAGCTTTTACTAAAACTAAAACATGTTCCCAACAGGGCTATCCACTCAGAAACATGTCAAAAGATTTCAAAATTCAGCACCAAGCTCACTAGTCTTCAATGTATTTTCTTATTAGTTCTCCCCTTTCGTTAATTAATTTGCCTAGTCATCTAGATCAAGGCCAGGTCCAAGCTAAATTACCAAAGAAGCCAGAATATAATTAGCCCTCTAGCTCTCTTCTTATTATTCCCATGTTCATCTTCCCAACATATGCTGCGACATCTTTATTCACTGACTTTGATTTTACAGTACTATTTGACACAAGCTATTCCCACCCTTGTTTCTCTTCTCTATAGGAAATCTTCCTTTTGTTATTGTATTTGTTTAGTTGGTTTTTATTTTTTACTTTGCCTAAGGTCAGTTAAACCCATATTCAATGCATCTATCTTTTATAGAGATTCTCTGGTCTAAACAAAATAAACACTATAATAATATAATCACTACAGGACCATGTAATCCTGAGCAAAGAGGATTATGGCTACTCAGCAGAAGAGCTGGAGCAGGAGTGGAGAATTTGGAAACCCAAAGGACCAGGATATCCACAGAGTAAGCATCTGTAAGGCAGTTAACACTTCTCTCTCCAACTAAGGTTCTCCAACTAATCTGTATGCTATTTGGAACACCAGAAAATGTGTGAAATGGCTTAGAGTTGGTCCTCTCAGCCTTCTATCACTTTGAGAAAGTGGTAGCTCCTCTGAGCTATTTGTGAATAGTTAACAGTGAGACTTACGGCAGGCCTGTGTCTTCCAACTACATAGGCACATCTCCTAATGGTACTTGCCATGTGGCTGTGGGTACATAATGCCATAACAACTATTTTTTCATCAGGCAAACTATAGATCAGTCTAATGTGGGGAGGGAAGACCAGTTCAATAGTTTTTTGGAGTAAAGTGAATACTTTGGCAACATGAGTTATATCCACACCCATCACCAGACACGGGTTGCTTTTACTAAAGAACACACTCAATTCTAAAAGAAACACAAAGCTTTTTGAACAAAAGAACATTACAAAGAGAGTGGTTTGAAGAACAAGATCTCAATGATGTGGTATACTAGAGACATTACTGTAAGTGGATGAATTTTAAATTAAAACCGAAGAAAGAAAGATATTTGTCCTAAATCTTTATGGCTGGCAAAACCCTCATGATGATGCAGTGAATTCCAGGCTGTACCTCATTTGCTACCAGGGGTCAATAACTAGAGCTATAACTCAACCCTGTCAAATGGCTCCCCTCTAGTGTCACAAGGCAGGAAAAAGTGGAAGAGAAAATCATACAGAATTCAGTATAAAAAGAACAAATGTGTTTTAAGAAAATATTTATTTCTTTATTGAATGATATAAAATTAGATTATTAAATAAGATTCTCACTTGAGCAATACTAATGGCCATCAGTGAATGCTGTAACCACTTTTGAACTTAATCTTTTTTTAATAAACTTTATATAATATTGCTCACATATTTACTAAGTAAAGACCTATAGATCCAAATTAATTGTTCTGTAATAAATCTGGGTATTGGGTTTAAGACAGTTCAAAATTTTGATGACCTAACATGTAAGAATGTAATACTTGTTTTTTAAACAAACTGCTCCAGATAAATACAAACCTTCCAAAACTCACCCTCAACCCCCCAAAATTAAAGTACCTATTAAATAATTTCTTGACTTATTTATTTTAAAATTTTGTGAGGAATTTATTGTCTTTTTTTCTATAATTTCAAGCTTTAAGAAGTAAAAAAAATCTGCTATTACTTCATTTTTCTATTAGAAACTATCATCAGGAACAAACTTCACCTTGCAAGGTTCAAAGAATTTAAAGACCAATTGTTCAGAAACATCAATATGAGAAACATCCACTTTCATGCATTAGCACCTGATTTAATGAGCAAAGCTAGAAAGGAGCAGGCACAGTGGTCAGGTGACAGATTGAAAATCCAAAAACTAAAGATGCATAAATGGGGTACAACGGATTATTCCTATCTCTATATATTAAACTAGAAGGTAACAAGACAGCAGTGAAAGATGCGTGAAAAATCACTAGGTGCAACCTGAAGAGTGGAGAAAAAATGCTGACAGACTGGAAATGGCAAGAAAAGATGGATGGGACACAGTGATGAGATGAGCTTGCGTGGGCTTTTTTGGTGTACAGCTTATTTTATGGTCGTATTAGTAACACAACTGAAATGCTATGATCTGATTATATACTTGAGTATTCAGATTACATTTCTTTTTGGAAGCAATAAAGCAAGTCCCTTTTTTATCTTTTCCTTTTAATTCAATAAAAAAGAGAGTTAAATGCATATAGAGTGAAAATAAGTACATTTTTTTGGAGCAACTCAGGCTTGCTATTTGGAGAATATCCAGAAGATTAAGTTATAGCATTAGTAATTTATGGGAAATTTATATTTCCAGAGCTTCAAAAACTTATTCATGACTGCATTTCATCCTTGGGGTTGATATACAATTAAAAAAAAAAAGTTCTGCTACCTGCATTAGCTCTCAATATAGTGAAGAATCCATGCATAGAAGCCAGAATAACTAACTCTGCAATTCACTGAGTCTGTAAATAATTTCATCCCTTTTCTCTCTGGTTAAAGAACCAATATCCCCCACACTTTTCAATACTTAACATGTTCACTCCCTAGTATCAAAATTATGAATTTATTTTTCACTTTTAAACATGTGCTGTATCATTTTTATAATATAGATGAATATTAAAGCTTTTGAAATAGATGGATAAATTAAGGTCAGGAAATAACTCATTTAGTCCCAGGATAATTCCCAAGCACCAGAGTAAAACAAAATATGAGATTATGGCACTAGCATTGCTGTTTATGTGGTGCTTATACTTTTCAATCTATTTATAGCCAGTGCTTTACTGCTGTTATTCCTGTAAGGTAAGCCACTGTTAGAGTTAGTCTACCTAGTCTTCCTCTGAATACCTGGAGGGTATGGAGAAAATAACCCACATATTAAAACATGACATCCAAAAGCCTTATTTTTTCAACTTGGAGAAACATAAATACATAGTGGTATCCTAGGAGAATTAGAAGCAACAGGGTAATTTTAGTACTACATGGAACAATTGTATTCAGTGATAATACTTAAAATTTCTGCTTCACATTAAGACATGGCTAGGTTCTGGAGAAAATGTACTATTTTAATAATTTTTAAAGATAAAGCATAACTTCAAAAAGGTGGTTTTGATAATTTTTTATCTACCATGCCCCTAAGATATGTTTTCTCTCTTCTCTGCCTTCACAGGTATCCTGGGACAAAAGTTGGAGAAGATATGGGCTAGAGGATTCTTTAAAAAACCTACAAGATGGGCAGTATTTATCTTGGAACTTTCTGTCCCACAGGTACACCATTAGGAAATCATTGCTTGAAAGAGATCTTGTACCAGTAGCTGTTAGGAATTTAGGCCAGGTTTTCATGCTTTCTCTCAGATTCCTCAAACGGAGACACAGGGTGATCAGACTAGACTTCTAACAGCCCTTTCAACTTCAACCTGTGATCTGTATGGGCAGAAGTTATAGATACAGAGCTTCTGAAAGATCAATAAGAAACACCTCTTTTACACTGCTTACGGTAAAAATGAAGTCATGTAGTCTCAAATTAGAAGTGTACAATGGGTGGAGAGGAGCTGGGAGAGTGTGCTGGGTTGAACCAGTGCTGTTAATTAGAACTACCATTTACTCTATTACATGCTTTATCACATTTAATTTCACAGTAGCTCTAAATGTAGATAAAATTATTTCTATTCCGTTGAGGATACTGAGAATCATCAGAATCATTTGCAAATCACCATATGTTGGATCAGTAATTTCACCCCCAGGTTTCTATCTAAACCACTACATCATACTGCATTTTTACAAGTAGGTGTGGAGAAACAGAGACTAATGCTGTTCTGTCAATTAGGGACAACAGATTTGTAAGGTTGTTCCAGCCTCAGGCAAAATAGGAAGCTACTCAGTACCATGAGTTCAGAGGCTCAACATTCTCTCTCTACCAGTTTCTTCAAAGACAAAAGGAGAAAGGAAGGATGGCTAAAAGAAAGGGAAGGAGGAAAATCCATAATTCCCAAATTTTATCACCAAGTACCATTTCTTTAGGTCAAATTTGGAATTCCTTAAAAAAGAAAATGCTTGGTAAGGGACACACTAGATTCTGAAATATTACCAGTCGTGTGTACTTACTATAAATGACTGATCAATTCTTTTCCTAAGGGCAAGTTTTGAAAAGGAGGGCATCTGGAACATGGTGCTCTAACTACCACTCAAGTCTCAGCACCCATTGATTGTGCCTATAGAGCATAAGATGCTTCTCTGTGTTCAATAATAAGTAGGTCAAAGATGATCTGGGAATTAGATTCTGTTGGCTGCAAGTAACAAATGTCTTTGAGCTTGAATTCATCAATAGTATTTAACAATTATAGGAATGAAGCAAGTCTGTGGAAATCCTCAGGAAAACATGAACCAACACCTCATGGGCTAAAGACACCTGAGCAAGTCCTCTGTCTCTATCTTTTGCTCTCTTCATTTGTTCCTATTTCATTCTTCTTCCTCCGTGAAGACTTTCTTATTCCATTTCCTGGTTCACACAGAGAAATCCACTACTCTCAACAGTAGACACACCCCCTCCATTTCAAAGTCAGCCACACACTAGAATGTATTTGGACAACAAAATTTCTTAGACTCAATTCCATATCATTAGCCCCTCTTGGCTGGTCACTTGAGGGATCATACTGGAGAGCTAAACTGTTGTTCTTATAACCATGTAAATGACAGAGTGGAGGAGTAGTTTCACACACAACAAGAAAATATTGACAGCTAGAGACACTAATTGGGTTTCACTGTAAAGGGGCAAATATTCTCCAGTGGAACCTGGATAATTTGTAGATGATCTATCAGGTTTTTTTATTTGCTTGTTTTGCTATTGTTTTGTTTTGTTTTCAGAAAACTCCAAAGTCAGGATTTTATTACTTGGATGGTAAGGCTGCAACACAATTCCCCAAGCTATCTGTACAGAATAACTTCAATGTTGCTGTTGTATTGAATTTATTTATATCCTTTCTAAAAAGGCTTTGAGGCAGCTTAGGAAAAAAAGAAATATGATTCTCTTAATGTGGACATGGCTATAGAGAATTTAGACACATTTTAATGTTCTATCAATTTTGAAACTAAACCTGATATTAAGACCCACAAATCCTTAGCCTCTAACTAGATTAGAGTCTTATTTATCTAACTTAGGGGAAGCTTACACCAAACACATCCATTTGGGACATTTGATACAGTGATCCATTTGTCAAATAACTAGTTCTATTTCTGTATATTTTACATAAAGTGAGGCAAAAACTTTCCTATGCTCAGTAAGAATAAAAGCCCTTGCACAACTGAACTCACAAAAAGTTTCTATCTGTAAAAATTTTAGTTTCATGGTTAAAAGGCTGTGGAATTCTATTATGGATACATATATTGCCAGAAAGTGCTTGGTTCTGCTTACTTTCATTCATTCATGTATTCAACAAATATTTACTGAGCATTCATTCCTACTCAGAATCAACTACCATGATGTGAATACTAGAATGGGTAAGAGACAGCCTCTAATCTGGAAGTGCTCACAGCTTACTAAAACAAGACAATGTAGCCCTGGCTGGTATGGGCTCAGTGGATTGAGTGCTGGTCTGCAAATTGAAAGGTTTCTGGTTCAAATCCCAGTCAGAGCACAAGCCCGGGTTGCGGGCCAGGTCCCCAGTTGGAGGCGTGTGAAAGGTAATTGATGAATGTTTCTCTCACACATCATGTTTCTCCCCCTCTCTTTTTCCCTCCATTCCCCTTTGTCTAAAAATAAATAAATAAAACCTTTAAAAAAAGACAAGACAAGGTGTTTGATGCTATAATAGATAGAAACACAAAATACCAAGAAGGGTATAAAGAAGGGGTTTGGCCATGATGATTCAAGGAAGGCTTACTTCAGGGGAGTATTCATGGTGGTCTAAGACAGAGGGGCAAAGAAGAGAGGGAAAGTGTTTTGAGCAAGGGATACAGAAAGTTCAAATTGCTAGGGTGGTGAGAGAATAAGCCAAATTGGAAGAACTTCAATAGTTAATAGTTAAACATGGCTGGAGTATAAGGTGCAACAGAGAAGACAGTGTACAACTGTGAGAAATGAAGCTGTCTTCTAAATTCTTCTTACAAAATATTTATTCCATTAACACAGAGACACATATAAAGTACCCACTATCTGTTCCCAATATATATACATTCACTTAGAGATCCCAGTGCAATTATGTGTACTAAATATCCATACAGTCTGCTTTCCCACCTTCACCAATGATTCCATAAAACTCAAGGCCCTTATTTGCAGCCTGGGTTCCTGATCCCACCTTCCTAGACTCCATGTAAACCTTTAAATTAGTTACTAGTGCCAACAGTGTTCTCGCTGATTTAGTCACAGGAACTGAATTTTTCTCAATAGCAACTCTTTTTTGGAGTCAATTCTTCCTAGGCTCCCAAAGCACATAATGGCTTTGTTGCTTCATAATTTAAAATGAATGAATTCTGAGTAATGTTAGGATGTAAGAGTGCTTCCCAAATTTTTCCACAGATGGGTACCATCCTGTTCATTCCTCCAGCATGTATCATAGTAGCTCTCAGCCCCTTCTTCTACTCTTTGCCCATCAAGTCTTCCCATAGCTTCTTCTGAACCCCATACCTTCTTAAAATTTTTCTTCAATTTGAGTTTAGAGTTAACACATAACTTGGAGCTTCATTGTCATGAAACTCAAGGCTCATCAACTTAAAACACACTTCAGTACATCCAAAAAATTCTGTGACTCCAGAATCTTCTGTGTCTCAGGAGCCCAGTTTATTCCCTACTGGGTTCCACACAATGTTTTTATACCCACCCTCATCAGGCCCCAGGTCCAGGTCTACCCTTCAGTAATTATATACATTAAATAAATTCTCAACTCATTTTCATATTTTACTTCTTAAACATAGTCCATCTCTTTTTCCATAGTGTTCTGCAACTGGATCCTCTAATCATTATGATTATTATTAAGTGCCATTGCAAAATTGAACTGACATCCTTATAGCTAAAATGAAAAGGTGACTTGATATTTTCTTTAGCCTGAGCTAACTTCATTAGGATATATTCCTTTATATAACCAATTGCAGAATATGACTAAGCTTCCATCTCTTTGCTTATATGAAGAATTCCAAGCTAATTAGAAGATGCCTTGGGATCTGCTGTATAAACATGCAGAAATTTCATGGGCCTCAAAATTGAGGTATATAGGAGTTTACAAAGTAAGCAAAGCATTCTCTTACTTCTGGAGAAGACATATGGAATAACATTAAATCCAAAAAGATTTGGGATAAATCATTATATACTAAACATTTAGGTTCTCTGGTTTCTGTACATGGGTGAAAGATATAAAATCTCTCTATTCCTACAGTTCTTTTAAATCATAATAATGTACATATCTCAGACTGTTTATTCAGATTAAGCTCTACATTCACCTCAGAGCTGTGTCGTTCAATTAAATTACATCAAGGTTACAACTCTCTCTTCTCTTATGCTTTGGGGTGTTCACTAGACCTGGTTGCCATCATGCTTCTATTTTCCTTTCTCACTTTCAGTTTCCTCATTATACACCATGTAAGAACCCAGGCAGAGAAATACAAAGTTCTAGAAGTATCTTGTTTCTAAGATTTAAAATGCCATCTTAATCAAAAAGCATTTACCAAATGCTGGCATTCCTAGGAGATAATGAGAGAACTCAACAATTTGAAGGTACAGGTAGATTGTCTCAAATATACTCAAGCTTTTACTACATCAGAGTGGGGGAAATGCTTAAAATACACACTGTGAACTTAAGCTGATTTCATACACTATTTTTAAAAGCCTAGTTAATTACTGAAGGAAGTGATCTGTTTTGGACTTAGAATGTCTTCCCACTTTAGAGGGACAAACTACCACCTCACTTTACCATTTTTCATCAGGAGTCAATTCATGTTAGCACCATCTGCAGAAGTATTATTCATTTTACTTTCAAGGCAAAACTTTCAAGTATATCCTTAAGGACCATTGGTTAGTATAAAAAAATCTGGCTTGGATATAATGAGCTAACACTAGCTTCAGTTAGTTAAAAAGAAACTTAGCAAAAAGAAAATAGAAACTAGACTTTTGCAAGACAGGAACTAAATCACAGGAACAGGAAATAAATGAGACAAATGAAATACCTATGAAATATAGCTGAGAAAAAATGTAGAAATTTTGACAGCAATGAAAAATACTTTCCTTAAGAATATTTATGAACAAATTGTAGCCCTTTGGCATTTCCCAAAATGACAAAGAATAAAACTGATCTGACAGAGGCTTGGAAGGCTATTTGCAAAAACCAGGTGTTTAGTCTATGTACCAGAAAGGCCATTTTAGCAAAAGGTATTTGCCATTACTAGTATCAAGATTCCCTCAAATAATGTTAGAGTAAAATCTGTATAAAAATGCTTCATTTTAAAATATATAAATATTAGAATACTTATGGTTTGTGGTATTTTTCTTAGCTTTACATGAACATATTCATTATATGCTAATACCAGAAATTTTACATGTTTATTGTAATGACTTTATATAATTAAGGGAAGGCAAGGAGGGCAATTAACATTTATATATTGCCAAGTGCTTTTGCAAGCCTTTTACCTCAAGATTTCACTTGACCCTCCAACAACTAAACAAAGGAGAATTTATGATTGCCATTTCACGCCTGATAATTCAATGCTTAGAGAAGTTGCCAAAGAATCTCAGCCACTCACTAGTAGAATCTGAAGTTAAACTATAAAGCTAATGCCATGTAACTCTAATATTAATTCCACTGTATCATACTGACTTCAATTTTCTTGGGATTTTGCTAAGGGTAATTACAGAAAGGCACAAAAAAGCAACAATAACCACAGAGCCTATAACTCTTTAAAAAATTCCTGAAGTTTGAGTTATAGTGTGATCAAACTATATACCTGATTCACAAATTCCAGTCTAAACTTATGAAGACTAAAAAAGGAATCCTGATTTCTTATTGCTTATACTATTTTTCATGGCTTTCTGGATTTGTGTGATCTAGCTTTATTTAAAGCAGGATATATATATAAATATTTTTTCTGCAGTATAAATTATATGTTAAGGACATACAGAAAGATTCTAGAGTATATCTAAATTAGTTTTTGGAGCTACCTTTTGGTTTTATGTTGTTTTAGAAAATCACCAAGAACAAGGAAATAATCATTTTTGCATGGTATAGTGATATTGTATCACGATGATCATTGGGATTGTGCCTGTCTCCTGCTGAGATCCTTCTCCTTGTAATTCTACTAGAACGAACAGGAATACTTTTATCATAAATAACATCTAGGACTTCTGTCCCTGCCTTGCTCAGATTTTCTGATCATCAAAAATGAAAGATCATTTTGGTCTCCAGTTTCTCTTGGCTAATCATATTTTCTTATTTTAATCATGCTGGAAATAAAGTTATAGTAAAGAATCATAAAAATCCTGAATCGTAAGACATGATCCCAAATTGTTATAATTTCTTTCCTGTATAGAGAATGCATCAATGTCATCTAAATGATGCAAAAAGCACAAAAGATTAAGCGGTAATTTTTACAGAGTTCATTTAATCCATTTCTGAGCATGAACACTGATTACAAAAAATATTTAGTCAGACTAAGTGGAATTAAAAATATAGATTATCCTGAACCAACTATTATGAATCATCTACTAGACAATCAGACACATTCAATATTTGTTATAAAGTCCAAAAACTGATAAAAACTTTAAATAAAAGTCATGCTTGAGGTGGGAAAAATACCCTCCACTTTTTATCTAGAAAAGGAAATTAAGTTTACCTCAGTACTAAGAATAGCAAACATATGCTCTGGTGAGAAACACTAATTATTTCCTATGTTCTCTGCCATCGTTCTACAGAATAAATTACAAAACAACCAATGGTAATGACCTTAAATAATATGCTATTTTAGTACTTTTGCTCAAAATGCATGTATATTTATAAAGCCCCCACTTGTGAAAAACTTTTCAAGGAAGCTCATTCATCTCTATAGGATATATCTAGGTTACAAAATAAGGCATAATCAAAACCATCCTGTAATTTTGCATAAAACACTCACCCATTAGAGTTGGGGCCGGAGAGTAGAGGGTGGTGCCATTGGTTATGAATGGCGAGACCAAAACTCCTGGACACAGTCCAGAGCTGCCCCAGGGCTGCATGTGACCAGTACCGGTAAGCAAGCCACAAGGGGATTTCACATGAAAGCCAGAAGACCAGGCCTAGAGACACAGCATAGGGAGCTAGTCCTACAACACATGGTAGAGCATAAACGGCTGGATGCCCTGTGCATCAGCAGCATCGATGGCCACTTCTGGAAAAAGTTCCCAGCTAAAGCTCAGCTGCCAGGAGTATACCCAGTAACAGAGATTGGCTCCTTGCCCAACCTCAGCCTTCCCAGCAAATACGCTGCTACAGTGGGCTGTCACTAAAACTCGGGTCATCCCTGGCTTCTTTGTGGAGCACACAGAGACATTACAGAGCAGCCTGCCTACACAGCCTCTTGAGATGGGGCCTGCAGAGCCTCTACCAGGTCCACACCTTATAGTCAACCCTTGGGAGTTCCAGGGGATTCTGAATCAGAGTCCAGGTCCTTCCCAAATTCTCTCTGCTTACTCCTCACCTTCAATGTGAGAGCTATCTAGAAGGCCCAGTCAGTGTGGAAAGTGTTTGGCAACTGATGCAGGTACAAGAAGAGGGTGGGAAGAAGGCAGCATTTCTGGGGGATTAGTGCAGTACCCAGCCAGCCTCCTGGCTGCCTAGGATGCCTGTGTCACACCCAAAGAACAGGAGATGCTGAGAACCATCATGTGAAGGCATCTGCACACAATCTGGCGCCCCTTTTCAGCATGACCTTGTAGTCCAATTTCTAGTGCAGTTTCTGCACTGTGGCCTGAGGTAGACCCCAGCCTCCATCTTCCTCCTTAACCACAGTTTTTTGGGCTACAATGAAAACTTAGTGTTTGAGAAGGAGGAGGAGGAGGAACAGAGAGGGAAGAGGAGGGAGAAGAGGAAAGAAAGAAAAAAAATAATGAAAGGAAGGGGGAAGGGGAGGGGGAGAACTAAATTCCAAACCAGATACAGTATTAAGAACCAAACAATTGTGTTTCTCCTTCGCCAGCCAAACATATGGGTTCAAGGGATTATTTTTTAGTTCATCTTTTTTTATTTTATTCTTGCTTATTCTATTACAGTTGTTCCAGTTTTTCCCCTTTTGCCCTCCTCCGTCCCACCCCATCCAAGGCATTTGTAATACAAGACTTCATTTTATTGATTAAAGAAAATTATCTAATGAGAAGGAAATGGGAAAGGAGAGACAGGACTTATCCTGTTACTATTATCCAGCTGCTTTGGTGCTTGTAGCCCCTGCTCAGTGGGTTTGCCAGATACAGGTAACCACCTGTAACAGGTCTTCTTTCTTGGTCTTTGAACTCTAGAATCAAGTTTAATACTTTTTTAAAATATTCAAAAAATTTTAATTTAATGATTTTTTAAAAATATAAAAAGTCAATCTGAAAAGTCTACACACTATTATTTTCCAACTCTGTGACATTCTGGAAAAGGTAAAACTATGAATACAACAAAAAGATCACTGGTTGCTAGAGGTTGAAGGTAGGGAAGGGATAAATAGGCCAAGCACAGAGGATTTTTAGGGCAGTTAAAATACTCTGATAGTGTCATGATAGATAGCTGTCAGTATACATTTGTCCAAACCCACAGGCGTGAGAGAGCCATAATGTAAACTGTGATGCTTGAGTGGTTCTTATGTGTCATTGTACTCATTAATGGTAGCAAATGTACCACTCGGGTAGGGAATGTTGATAAAGAAGGAGGCTATGCCTTTTGGGAGGTAAGAGGTGTATGAGAAATCTTCGTGCCTTCCACTCAATTTCCTGTGAACCTAAAACTGCTCTAAAGAAAACAAACTAAAGCCTTAATTAAAAAAAAAATAATAATAAAGCAAAAAATTCAACCCAAATGGAATGAACATGGGTTTGCAGTTAAGAGCTCTGGCACTGAAAGCATACATCCTGAGTCAGACCTCAGATCCAACAATTTCTAGCTTTTAATTTTATAGAAATTCACAACCCTCTCTAAACATGAGTTTGCTGTTTAGGCAAGTGGGAGGCAAAGCAGTATGTATTCCAATGAGTTGCCATAAAAACTTCATACTATAAGGCATTTAGAAAACTTAGTACACTGTCTGGCACAAAGTAAGTACCTATATTCAATAAATAACAGCCATTCAGTTTAAATTTGGTTCTTCCTTTCCAACATTATTTATGTGTATGGGGGAGCATAAAAGATAAAATCCCAATATGGCCAACCAAAAGTCAAATCTTGATTTTTCCCCTCTTTATAGAGTATTCCTCATTTACATGTAGAGTCACATTTTTGTTCTTTAAGAAAATATTTTAGATGTTTTGATTAACTTTTATTCATCTTTTCTAAATTCTTTCCAATAGTCCCCTCAGTTATCGTTGAGAATGGAGTTTAATTTCATTTGATCCACATAATATTGTGTAAAGGGAAAAAATTAATCCTTTTTATTTTTAGTAAAAATGACCTTTACATTGACTGCTTTACTCTTTGTCCACACAGACCAAGGGTGAAGTGGATAAAATGTGCATTTAGGCAAAATAATGTTTAATGAAGAACAATAATTTTTTATTAAAAATGATTTTCACTTAATTCAATAAATATATCTACAACTCCCTATGTTGTCTGCATAGGCATGAACTTATCAAAAGAAAAATTTTTAATTAAACCACTTATATTAAACTAGAAATCTTGAAATATGTTAATAGCTTGAAGATATCAAGGGTTTAGGGGTATTTATCTATAAAAAGCTAACTATAAATAGATATAATAAAAACATATTCACACATACATAAAGATACAAATTTATTGGTGCTTTCTATTCCTGGTACTCAGTAGTTATTAGAAGTCTTCTAAAACATATTTGGACCCTATTCAGGCAGAATTTTAGACACTATAATTTTATACAGATAATGTAGCAATAATAGTAGTTATTATGTTACTTCCTAAACATCATAAACAATATTTTGTTAGACTTAAAATCTAATCATGAATGGTTCACATTAAGAATAAATCAGTTATTCGTGTAACAAAATTTATAATCCAAGTCCTCTTCTCAAAATTATATGGCATTTGTCATATAATAACCAGAAGTGGATTTCATTTATTTATTAAAATATCAACTTATTTATCCTCTGGCATTAATCAATAATCCAAATAGGACAGAATTCTACATCTAACACTATTGTGTATGATAGATTGTGTATTCTTAATAAGGCAGTAAAAAATATTTAATATTTTGGCTATGATATGATGAAAGCATTTTAATATTTCAGGGTATCAAACTGCTTACTTAAATTATTGACTGTCAAGAGCCAATGAAAAAAAATATAATATAGTCCCCACAAGTCATAAGAAATCATGGATAAAGTTACTCTGAAAAATAGAAAATAAATAAGTTAATGGATTTCTTGACATACAGCAAAAATAGTTTCTTCAACAAATGCTAAATTAAAATGGTCAAAAACTGAAACCATGGGATGTACTTACATTTATTTTTCTTTACTATCAACTAGATGTAGTGTTTGGGGAATAAATATTACCTAGAGGTCCTGGATCCTTACTAATATGGGTAAAGTTGTGTGGTAGATGCAGATATTTAGATTTTTTAAAAGATTAATGTTTCACCATTGCCAGAATATTATCAGTATGCATGATATTCTATAGCCAAATTTATCTCAGGCCAGAGTTTGCCTTTTAGGCTCAGATTTTGACAGTACACCAAGAGAATGTAAAATCCTAAAGACTTATGTTAATTGGTTCAGTTTGTAGACCTAACATGTAAATTAGAATTCCAATTTACTACTGTATGGTGAAAAATATAAATGCAGTACAGACTAGTTAACTTTTAGTCTGTATTCTCTGAGCCAAATAAACATCTGGTAAGTACAGCTTCAGAACAGGAATTAAGAATTCATTTTATTATCAATTTTATTATCCTCAGGCTAATCCTTGACAGAAGAAATTTCTCCTATCAGAATATTAAAAATCCTTTAGATGTGCTCTCTATATTCATCTTCCCACTAGGACGGTCTTGCTAACGTGGCCTTGATAATAGGTTAGTTGCCATTGGCTACATTTATTTTAACATATGCTTATGCTTACCTCAAAAAATTTCCTATTTTATTTTATTTTTTAGTGTTATATTTCTTTAAGTTTTATTAACACGTTTTATAAGGATTCTGTCTATTCTTACCAACCCAGAATGTGATTTTTTTATGACACAGGGCAGAGATTTTACATTTTCTGCCCACCGATATCTGCTCAATTCTTTCCCCAGAGTAGCGCAACCATGTAGATTGGGTGGGAGTATGGAAGGGGAAGACAAGGGTTACCCCACTCCAGTTCCAGGTCTAAAATTTCTAATGCAATCAGGATAACCTCATCCCCTCTGCCATATTGATTGGTGAAATTAACCTAGCCCAGAAGCAATGATCAAAATGCTTTCAAATGTTTTGTTCCCATATTGCTAGTATGCAGCATCCAGCACTAATAACACCCCCTTTTATTACAAAATTTTTTAATTATAAAATCATGAGCATCTAATTCTGTAACATAACAATATCACACTCAAGCATATCATGTGACATTTTAGGTGAAATGTTCAAATTAAAACTATAAATTATTACACCCATATTATTCCCCTGCCAACCACATTCAAGCAGGCATTATTTCTGCCAGACCCTAGATATATAGATATAGATATACATATACATATAGATATACATATAGATATAGATATAGAGTCTGTCTGGGAAAAGTCCAGCTATTGTTAATGTAACAAGAAGGGTGCATGACATCGATGTAACCTGGCAGCCAAGGAGAGTGGACTAGAGTGTGCGTGTGTGAACAATGATGGCTTCACTGTACTAGTCAGTGAATGCTGTTCACTGGACAGTGGATGACATTGAGTGAGCATGTGCACTGTGTGGCCATGATATTCAAAATTACTGAGTGAGTAGAGCAACACATCTGCATTAAATTTTACATTAGGTTGAATATTCCTCTGCAGAAACTATTTGGATGATTCAGAAGGCCACAGTTGTGGGCAACTGGTGATTGGCAGCTTCATCATGACAACATGCCCATTCATCATCATGTCTAGTGCAGAGTTTTTCAGTGAAACATTACATTATCCAGGTGACTCAGCCCAGCTACAGTCCAGATTTGGTGCCCTGTGACTTCTGGCTTTTCCCAAAACTAAAATCACCCTTGAAAGGAAAGAGATTTTAGACTGTCAATGAGACTAAGGAAAATACAATGGGGCAGCTGATAGCAAATGTGAGAACTATGTGAGGTCCCAAGGTGCCTACTTTGAAGGGGACTGAAGTGTCATTGTCCCATGTACAATGTTCCTTGTATCTTGTATCTTTTTCAATAAATGTCTCTATTTTTCATAGTACATGGCTGGATACGTTCTGGAGATATACATAATGAACAAGTTGAAAGAAATGAGAAATGAAGTGTAGTGTACTACTAGCATTTGCAAAAGATGGTGTCTTGCTCTACTCAGAAGACTACCAGCATGTTCTCCCTTTCTGGAAAGTGTAATGTGAAGGCAAATAATAAGACTAGACTATAGTAGTCACTTGAATACTGCATAGGGAACCAGCCTTAGATGAGGTTCATCCAGCAAAAGGCAGAACTCAAACACAGAAATTGGTCTAAGGTAACACTATTGATAACCTTGCTCAAATTAACCCTGCAGATATACTGTGGAGGATTTAAAATATATCCACAAAATTTTTGATATATCTTCCTTGAATAGGTACAGCTTAATTCCCCTCCCCCTTTCATTGAACCTAGTCACTCACCTCTAACAATTACAGTGTGGTAAAAGTAATGGTGTATAAATTCCAAAACTATGCCATAGAACACATTGCAGCTTCCTCCTTGTTTTCTGTCTCCCTCTTTGACTCATATATTCTCCAGGAAGACAGCTGCTGTGCTGAGAGGACACTCAGGCCAGCCTATAAAATGGTACACATGGCATGGATCTGGGACCTCCTGCTTAAAACCAGGAAAGAACTGAGGCTTCTACCAACCATAATGTGAGTGTGCAATCTTGGAAGATTTTCCAACCCCAGCCAGATGTTGAGTTAACTTCAACCCAAGCCACCATCCTTAATATAACCTCATGAGAAACTCAGCCATAACCACCCAGCAAAGTCATCCCCTAATCCCTAATCACAGAAACCATGAAAAAATAAATGAATGTTCATTATTTTAATCTGCTCAGTTGGTATATTTTGTTAAGGAACAGTAGAAAAGTAATACACAATCCAACCTCTGGAATTTCTAATCAGAAGATCCAACAATTCCTCTTTATTGTTTTACACTTTGAATTGGGCTTACATTTTTATCATTAAATAAAGAAGCCTAATTATTACAAAGTAATATTATACATTGATACTGTGTTTGATAAGATGTTAATATTATAGTTTAATCCTAAAGGAAAATTGTTCTATATTTCTAAATTCTTAGGTGAAAAGAAGGCAAA
This sequence comes from Anoura caudifer, assembly GCA_004027475.1. NCBI lineage: Eukaryota > Metazoa > Chordata > Mammalia > Chiroptera > Phyllostomidae > Anoura > Anoura caudifer. The sequence continues at coordinate 95,315 of PVKU01003515.1, read as the reverse complement.
AGGAAGCACTTTTGTGGTAGTAAACAAAGTATTGGAAAGAACAGGAAGGAAATACAATTTTTATAATAATATGGGGTAGCCACAAGAGAAAAGGTCATAACTCAGGCAAAACAGCTGAAGAAAGTAAAGATGTTCAACATCTAAAATTCACTCTGGAATAGGTCTCTCTCTACAAATCTGATATACTGGTTTCTTGTCACTTGGGCTGTTAGCTCTAAGTCTTAGGTGTCTCAGTTTTTTTCACAACTGGATTCAGGAAACAATGTTAAGATTACAAAGCCTGAGAGGTAAAGTCCAAGCAATTTAAAATCATCATAAGGATGTTTGGCAAGGGGCTCAAGGCTTAATTATTCCTGGGACAAGAGTAAAGAAACCTTATTTGCAATGGACAAATCAAGCCAGTTGGTCAAGTACCAGGAATCCTTATGAGGTGAAAAAGGGAAATATAACTATCTCAACTTCTGAAAATAGTAGAGACCAAGTATATTTATGTTTAGTAAATTAAAGTCTTAAAATAGAGTATGGTAAACAAGTTATTAGGATGCATAAAAGTCAAAATATAAGCCACTTAGAAAATAAAGCAGAAAAGTGCAATGCAATGAAGGAATCCAGTGATTCAGTTACACTAGGCTAAGCTAACAGGTGAGCATGGAATGGATCTAGCTGTCAATGTAAAAGAGAAACAGTGATGATCAAAGGGAGCAATTATTTGAAAGACACTTGCCATGAAACTATTGTGTTGGCCAAAAGTTTGTTAATGTTTTTACCATACAATGCTCTAGTAATGTTTAGTTATCTTTCATTTCATTCAAAACAATTTTGTTGGATTGTATTGTGACAGCTGTCATATCAGTGTGCATTTAAAAAACCTTATCAAAACTGGTAAGTTTTTCTGCAGCAACTTTTAAAATTTTCTTTATATATTTTTTATTGTTCAATTACTGTTGTCCCCATTTTCCCCCATTACTCTCCCCTGTCCAGCCCACCCCCCACCTTCCACATTCAATCCTCCCCCTCCCTGTTGTCTTTGTCCATGGGTCCTATATACATGTCACTTGACTTGATTGATCCTTCCCCTTCTTTCCCCTATATCCCCCTCATTCCTCCCCTCTGGTCACTGTTTATAATTATTAAATTATAAAACTGTAATCTATAGTTTTATAGATTAAAATGATATAATTTTAATCTATAAAATTAACAGCATAATTTTATACATTATGCTATTACATTATCCCATTCCCCCTTTTATTCCCCTCCACCCTGCACACCCTCTCCCACCCACATTCCCCTCCTTTAGTTCAAGTCCATGTGTTGTACATGTAAGTTTTTTGACTTCTACATTTCCTATACTGTTCATAACCTCCCTGTCTGTTTTCTACCTATCATTTA